>JBAJNP010006086.1:0-26717 GCA_036877545.1 Yasuhikotakia modesta
GCAAGGCAAAAGTCTCAGGGAAGCCTTCTGTAACCAGAACTTCCCACACAATGGATGTGTGTCATGAAAGGATTCTGTAACCAGAACTTTCCACACAGAACTAAGTGTGTCTCATTTGCCAGGTATGATTTATACTCTTTTTCTTTACTTATATTTTCTGTTGACCATTTACTTTAAATTGGAATTTGAATTATTTTGTAACTCCAATTTTGTAATGTTTTTGACCTGCCTGGCATAATAAATTGATTTTCTTGGTCTATTTAAAGTTCTTAAGAACTTTAAGGCGTTACCGCAAATTCTGTGTCAGGATATGATCAAACTGGGGACTTGTGGTTTGTATGGAGCAGGGAGCACATCACCCAAGATCCCCTGATTTCTGTCTATCACCTGACTTAGCACGTTGCATGATCGTGACTAAGAGCACTATTGTTAAAACGAGAGCAACCATGGGGCGGCCAGTTTTTAATAATACTAGTTTACCCGGCAACCTTTGACTAAGATCAGACTGACAGTTTTGTGCTTGTGAGATCCGTGTCTAAAAGTAAAAGCGTGTGACGACGACGGGTCCCTAATGAAAGAATACCTAAGAGTATGAGAACTTCTAAATAATCAAGCCCTAAATTATAGTCAACAGATGCTTTAAAGCAACTTATCAAATGTAAATTGGAGTCAGATTAGAATTAGTAACAGAGTCTATTAAAACCAAATTATAATTAATTATATAAATATCATAAAAACACTGATTAAGACAGAACACATGAGATACCTTCACCAACGCCATTGGATTCCGTCGTTGGGCCAATGGGTGGTCTTTACACTGGTTACTCACAAGTTTTTTTTCTCCATTAACTATTCACTGGAGTTTTGGTTTCTTGCCACTGTCGCCCTGTTAGCTTGCTTAAAGGGAGTCTGCTGACATTAGATTAGACACCCCACTCAGGAAACACTGTATTAATGCAACTTGGTATTTCTATAGATTTGCCATTGTTTCCCACTCCAATTGCTGTATATACAGCAGGGAAAGTAAGAATTTGACACATTAGCATTTTTATCAGTAAGGGGATTTCTAAGTGGGCGATTGACATAAAATTTCCACCAGATCACCAAAGAAATCAGAACATTTAAGTATATAAGTTGAGTCATAATAAATTAAGTGAAATGACACAGGAAATAAGTATTGAAAACTTGATGATAATAAGTGTGTGTGTGTGTGTGTGTGTGTGTGTGTGTGTGTGTGTGTGTATGTGTGTGTGTGTGTGTGTGTGTGTGATCACACCGTAAATATCCCTGAACATTTCCTTTACATTTGTACAGCTGCCTTGTAACAATGTATCATTGTGAAAAGCACTTTATAAATAAACTTTCATGAAGATTATCATATGGGTACATGGATTCTACCAACAGTGCTACACCAATGAAACACAGCTCTACTCTACTCTCTTCTTCTTTGCCAAGATAACAATGAGCAAAATCCCAGTAATGTATTTTTATGTCTTATATTCTCATTTTGGGCCATCAACATTATTAACAGTATACAGCATCCAATTACACAAAAACCAACACTTAGCATAATTAGAATAATTATTCCTTTATTTTGAACATTATTTACATTGTGATATGTGTGACCACACAGAATGTGTCTGTTTTTATAACTCAGAAAAGTGCAAAATAAGGTTTTAACTTTAACAAAAGATTTTTTTACATTATTGTTTTCTATTATTGTATTCTTTGCTTTTTAGTGTTTGTACTCCAAGTGCACATCTAATACATTCTGACCAAATTATGAGACAAATTATTGACATTAAACATGAAACAAATAGCTGAATGTAATTAATCCACAAAATTCACAAAAAGTGTGCAGTTATTACGGATCTCTGTAGAAGCAATGTAACATTATTAACACGCCTTCAATTTACCTCTAACAGAATGTTTTATTTTTAAAAAATGATTATACTGACACCTTTTGAACAAAAAAAACAATTTTACATTTTCAGTTTTTCAATTTCATCCAAATGGACATTTTGCCCATTTGAGATATTTTGTAAGATATTTGAGATTAATCATAGAAATATTTGCCACCAATAGTTCAAATCATCGTTGTTAACTTGACTGAAGTCAGAAACTGAAATTGTGACACTACTTGCTCACTGGCTCTTCTTCAAATGCTGGATTTGTATAAACCTGCTGTGTCTGAACATTCACATGATCAGACATATTTCCAGCTGCTGCTGACATAGAAAAAAAATTTATCCACATATTTTATTAAGTCACATGCTTCAATCATGGCACTAATAATACTCTCAAATAACAAATCTAGTGAACAAAATGACAACTGTGTCATATCCCTAATTATAAATTATGTTGTTATGATGTTCTATTTAATTGAATTCTGCCATTTTTAAATCATACAATACAAATTTGTATTTATAAATTTTGAGAGAAATTTTGAGTTTTCTAATATCTGGGGTGAGTCAGAATTTGGGAGACGCTGGTGGTTAAATGAATGTGTAACAGACAGGGATGCTGCACAATTATTATATAATTATTAAATATATCATGCTGTGGTTTGGAAATAGATGGACATTCTAATACTGATTTCTTCTAGTACTGTATATTGTATGGAAGTAGGTTTGTTATGATTTTCTGTTGTAGTCTTATATCTGTTCACCTCCTAATTGTGTTCACCTGTGTCTTGTATATTTAAAGTAGCAACAGTGTTTTATTTGTTCATGATCAGATTTATTTATGTGGTATGAGAATTTTGTATTGCAATTTGTCATATAAGTCATATAAATGAATTTCTTAAATGAGATTTAATGTATTTGCTGAGTTTCATATACCATATGATATATCATATTAGTATATACCAGCACAACAGACTTACTTTCAGCTGTCTGCACATTCGGTTGTGACACTTCATGCTGACCGTCTAATGTGAGTGTCGTCACTGATGGACAGAACCAGACATCAGATGATGTAGAGAAGTACTGCTCTCCTCTGTCAGCATTCATCTAAAAACATACAATACGAAAAATCTAATGTTAGTGAATGCAACCGCATTTGGATCTTAGTACCAAATGCCAATAGAATGTTTTAACACCCTAACTATACAAATGTTTTCACTAAAATTACTACAGGGTTACTGTGGGCAACTGACCTTAGCCTCAAGGATGTTATATTTGCATATTGGGCAGGTAGGATGCATCAGGAACCATGGCTCTATACATTTCTTATGGTAAAGATGCCTAAAAAACAAACACCTCAAAATAATCATTGGCTACGTTATGTCAGTTATTCTAGATCTAAGCCCAAAACTAGAATTAGTATGATTTGCTTGAATTGCACCTGCAGGGTAAAATTGTGACCTGTTCATCAAGTTTGAATGAATCAGTGCATACAGCACAGCTCATGTCTTCTGATTCAATCTCCTACAAACACAAAGACATCAGGCTTTTACTTGAGCTTTAACTGTCTTTTCATTACAGTGGAATACAGCAAAAACGTTTTGCTGTATACAGCAAAATAATTTTATATGATTTAGGAACAACACAATACCGGGTCACCTCTCCGCAGCATCCGAACTAGTAACTTCGCTATTGCTTTTTTGGCCTCTTTTTTAGTCTTCTTCTACAAAAGAAAATGACAGAACCAAAATAAATAAATAAATACATGCGTTAAAAGAATGGTATAGCACAGTTTTTAAAAATTAAACATTTTGTGAGAATGTATGTATGAATGTTTAGAATTTTATGTAGAATGTTTTTTGCCTCATTACACAATTACAATAAACACATACATGAAAACAATGCGTTTTGCAACAAAGCCTCCATATTGATTAAAAACAACTTATATCAAAATTTGAATCTGTTGATGATGTATTGGTATTCTGACAATTGGAATTTAGATGTTCCTTAATTTCCTCAGGGTCCATATAGTGTAGATAGTACTTCAAACACTGATTATACCTTTTAATAGGCTACCATATATTATATAGATAATAGATATATAAACAGACAATAGGTTATGTTTGGCACAACATGTTTACAGGTAATTTATAGGTTAAAAATTAAATGGACAAAGAAAAGTAAAACTGCATTACCTTAATACCTAAATTCTTAATCTACATCCTGATATGTTAATGCAAATGTAAAAAATTGTATTGAAATTTTTAATTCACATTCTCATTACTGAATGGATCCTAGTATAGTCATATAGTCATATAACTTACTACGTAGTAAGTTATAATTTTATTAACAGTTATAATTTTACCTGTTCCATATTACGTTGGCGATTTAGGTACAAGCGTTTGATAAACAGGAAAGCGAAATAAAACAGAGTGATGGATGTTATTCCTACGAAAGTGAAAAACAGTGCATATGCCCATAACCACAGGCCATATGGGTTGGCTACTATAATTGCCATGTAGACATCTGTGCCATTTTTGCTCAGGCTGGTGATTTCTGTTCCCAAAATGTTACCAATCATAATGGCAACTATGTCATCAGCATCTGCAAAAATAAAAAGTACTTTAATAAAACATTCAACAGTAGCAACACATTTTAAGATAAGATAGGTGTAATGATACACCCTGTTCATCCAGAATACTGATCGCTATGCTCCCCCTGTGTCCTGTTCCTGGTTTTGCATTTCTTATTCTGGACTATAGAGCCATGTGCTTAGACACTCACGTTGCAAAGTATTGCTAGCCTTTAGTCTGCCTTACAGAGCGTTTACCACTGCCTGCTATATTGTGTATTTTGTTATTCTGTTTGTTAACCATTTCACATTGTTTGGGTTACCCCTGTTGGATTGTTTGCCTGGTACCTGTTTTGCTAATGGGTTTGATCATTGCCTGCCTACTGTTTATTGATTGTTTGCTGCCTGCCCTGACCATTGGCTGTATAGCATTGCTGTTTTTTAATAAACTCTGCATATGGATTCCACCAGTGCTTCTTGCCTCAGTTACTTTGCCCACCATGAATCCAGCAGAGGTTTCCTAGTGGCAAGCCATGTTAGCTTTCCAGAGTGAGATGCTAAAGAGTTACTAAGAGCAAATCACTAAACTCTAGGCTGCCAACAAACATATTACACAGTTCATCTGCACTCTTACACAGTTCATCCAAATTGCTCTGCCAGAAAAATTTGATGGTACTGCAGAGAGAGTGAAAGGATTTATAAAGGGCTCCTAAGGGAGCACAGTGAAAGGAGAGAATGTAGGGCTCCTAAAGCAGCACAGTGTGGGAACTGGAAAAAAAACCCCACCTCAGCAACAAAAGTATATAATCAGGACACATTTACAACATTTAAGATAAGGTAAAAGTCTTTGGGGTTGGGGTAATCCAGTGTAGGTGAGCAGCCATCTGGTCCTGCTCAGATGGCTAGACCTGCTTGCAAGGCTGGCAGTAAGGTGGGGGCAAGGAATGCAAGAGTGTCTCACTGCTGTGATCTACCGGGGGAATTGTTTTTCCAGCAGTGGCCTTGGCCAAGGTCATTGCTGTGAGAGGGAGCTGAAAGCAGATAAGATTGCAAACCCCAAACCAACGCATCTCATTAAGAATATGGTGTCAATTGTGTTGAGAGACCAGTTGATCAAATCCATGATTTTAGTTGAAAAGCAGTCCAGGGCAGAGAGAGTCTCTCAGTGGAGACAGTAGACATTAGACAAGACTAAGGAAGCAAAGCAGGCAAGATCACAGGGAAGGAGAGGAGAAGAAAACATGTCCATCCTGAGGCTGACTGCAGAAGAAGTACCTGGGAGTATGTTAATGATGTTGCTAATGTATGGCAAGATGGTCTTTGTTTTTCACCAGATTTCAATTTACTGTAACCTATCATCCTGGCAGTAAAAACAGCAAGACAGATGCTCTCTCACAGTGACACAATCCACCTGTGCAAACTCAACTTCCAGAAACCATCATACCACCCTCAGTCATTCTGGTTCCCATTGCTTGGGACATTATGGAGGAGAGCTCAAGGTCAGGAACCAACACCACTTAACTGTCCTCCCACCAAGATGTGTGCCATCAAACCTATGCCCTTGAGTCATGCAATGGGTGCACACATCTCTCAGCGCAGGTCTCCCAGGTATCTCAAGGACTTTGCACCTGGCTCAAAATTCATCTTGGTGGCCATCCATGTCTCTCAATATTAAAACATGCACTATGTCAGAGACCCCCAAGAACTACTTTCTGGCCTGCTGAAATCATTACCGATTCCCCAGTGCCCATGGTCTAAACTGTCTATTGATTTTGTTATGGACCTGCCCCCTTTGGATGGATACACCACCATACTGATAATCATTGACTGTTTATCTAAATCATGTAAATTTATTTCTTTTAAAGGTCTGCCTACAGCCATGGAAACTGCTCAAGCATAGTTATTTTTAGTGTTTAGGTCTCAGACCAAGGAAGTTTATTCACTTTACAAGTATGAAGAGCGTTTTGCAAACACTTGAACATTAACACAAGTCTAACATCTGGTTACCATCTGCAATCTAATGGGTGAGTTGAACGTCTGGAACAGGAAATCAGGAGATACGTCACGAGCTGCTGTAGCCATGAACAGGAACGGTGGGTTGAGTTCTTACCATGGACTGAATATTCTCAGAACTTTCCCACACACTTGTCCACCAGCCTCACCCCCTTCTAATGTGTCCTGGGCTATCAACCGCCTATGTTCCCATGGTCTGGAAAGCCTTAACTGTGCCTGTTGTGGACAATAGGATATGTCGCAGCGAGGGGGTGTGGGACAGTGCTCATGTCCATCTGCAACAAGCCATTCGCAACCAAAAATTCCAAGCAAACCGAGATTCTTATCCTTATTATCAATAATGGACAAAGGGTCTGGCTTTCCATGGAAGACCAAGTTGTGGCTGACCAAGGTATGTTGGCCCTTTTAAAATCCTAAGACAGAACAATGATGCCATATACCAACTAGAGCTTCCTGCTAACTATAGGAACTCTCCGTCCTTTCATGCATCCCTCCTGAAACTGGTCCACCCGGACGCTGGTCCTTATGGGGAATGCAAGAACCGCCACCACACTTGGACATTGATGGTAGTCCTGCGTACAGGGTGAGCGGACTGCTACATTCTCGCCGCAGAGGGGGCCAGCTCCAATATCTGGTGGACTGGGTGGGGTACAATCCTGGGGAGAGGTCCTGGGTGACTGCCCATGATATCCTGGATGCCACATTCATGGAAGTGTTTCACCGAGCAAGACCCAGCTGTCCAGCATGGAGACCACCTCAGAGCAGAGAATTATGCCCTTTTCAGCCACACTAGCAGAGAGAGCCCTCTCCAGAATACTGCACTATCACTACGCTTCTTCTGCTTTCTGATTCCTGGTTTTGCATTTCCTGTTCTGGACTATATAAGCCATGTGCTTAGACACTCACGTTGCAGTATTGCCAGCCTTTATTCTGGCAGGCATTTACAACTGCCTGCTATCTTCTGTATGATTCTGTTTGTTAACTGTTTTGCGTTGTTTGGATTACCCCCATTGGAATGTTTGCCTGGTACCTGTTTTGCTGTTGGTGTTTGACCATTGCCTGCCTATTGTTTACTAATTGCTGCTAACTGCCCTGACCAATGCCTACTTATCGGTTATTGATTGTTTGCTGCCTGCCCACTGCCTTATAACGTTGCTGTTTTTCAGTTACGTTATAACTTAGTTATAACTAAGTTTATTAGTTACGTTATAACTAATAAACTCTTCAATAAACTGGATTCCACCAGCACTTCCGCATCGCCTCAGTTACAACAGCATATAACAAATATTGAAAATGGCAACATATGGTACGTTCTTTTGTCTTTTTCAAAGTTAAAAGAAAACTTTTTTTTATTATAACAATATAGGCAATAATTGAGTTATTTTTTTAAGAAACCTTAGTAAATGGTTCTCCAGATAGCATAGTAAAATGTACCAGTTATTTTTAAACATATTAAAATAATAATATGTTTTGTAAAACAGTTTTATTCGTTCTGCAAAAATTCTTGCATAGTTAAATATTAAATATAAAACAATATTTTGAAGGTTCCGTAATGACTGTACTTTAATTCATTTTTATGATACTGTATAGATTTAGTCACATGATCCTCAGATTTACTTGGCTTGTAAAATGATAAAATGTCCTAAACATTAAAACAAAAGTCTTTACAATTCTTAAGAGTGAATTACATTAAAATGTGTTCAGGTCACTTGGCAACCCACAAACAAATACAAATAATAAAAAGTTTTATTTTATTATTAAAGAAAAGACAAATGTATTATTATCACATCTTTTTGACACTAACCAACATATATAGCCACAAGTCACATGGAATTATCTCATCCCATGATGCAACTTTTGTTGTTACATAATGCCAATTCAGACTAATCCAGTTTTAGGAATACTACTCTAGACTATAGTCCAGATCAGTCTACCACTCCTTTCTAAGTTTGCAAATTAGAAAAAAAAACCTTCATACCTGAATGCTTCATTAGGTTTGTGGCATTGCCTGTTCCATCTACATTGTAGATAACCACCGCAGAGGCACCCTTTCGCTGGGCAGCTTGGATTTTCTGTGAATAAGTACAATTTCCTTTTTTGATCAGGGCAATCCATTGCCTATGGCTGGCAGTGAAGGTTGTATTTTCTGAGCATGCCAGGGGATCTGAGTTTGGTAGCACTACCAGCCCAGAAGCCGAATCCACAAGTGCGTTTAGTCCAAACACACCACACTCACATATACTGCCTCTTGTTTCATTATTTTCTCTGTCAAAGTATCTGATCTCCACATAAGCAGTCCAATACATCAAAGAACCACTCAATTGTAAGCAGCATTGAAAAACTAACAGTATCAGCCAGGTTGATGTATTGTACCTGTCTTTGTTGTCCATGTTTGTTCTCAGTGTCAGGTAAATGTTCCTGAGGCTTAGCATTACTCTACCAAATCCAGGATGTTGTAATGTCATGCAAGGTGCTCTTATCACTGTGGACCTTGTACGGTAGATAAGATGATATTCATTTAAAAGGGTTGGGCTTTGGCCTTTTTTCAGGACAAATCACCAGTTAAAAAAAGTATTTAAAAAAGTATTGTTATGTGTTTTGATAAATAGCAAAACAAAGATCAGACTTTAAAGCATAACTCTTACACCTTTATACCTTTTGGTTACTGATAGGTCTTAGATTAAGCCAGAAGCAGGCCTTAGTAGGTAATTGGTAAATTAGAATATTTATACCTGGTTAGACCCTAATTACCTTAGCTTGAAACTATCAAATCTATAACACTTGAATTAAAACTGAACATTGTTTCCAAAAGCCATTTTTAGTCTGAACTAATTTAAGAATTACTAGTAATAACAAATAGTCTAGATATGTTGTAATTTAATCCCTGTCTGGAAATCTGCCCTTTTAAGCATAGCTGGTCAGTTGATTAGAAAAATTGATTCTTTCCACTAGTGGTCACTGTTTGGTTATGTCTTTCCTTTTGTCCTAAGTTAATTAGTGTTATTAATGTTAGTGGCGTCACCTGTGCGCCAGGTTGTTTTAAATATTTAAGCGCTGATCTTTTGGACCTGACAAGAGAAGAACGAGATAAGGACAAGCCCGCCTCAATTCCCTCAATCAAGTCCATCTGAGAACCCCAAGAATGCAGCCACCGTTCTGCCTCAGTGGAAGCAGGAAAAACACAGCAAGGGATATTAACGAGGGCTCCCTTCTCAAAAAGAGCCCTCCTCAAAAAGAGAACCTGCAGCTTTAATTCTTGTCAGAGACGGGTCTCGAACCCGGGTCGACGGTGTGCAGTGCAAGGCACATTCCATTTATATTTTCCTGTTCATGATGTCACCCCGTCTGTGGTGTCATTACGTTCCCATAGCGTTTCGACGCAGCTCAAGTTCCTGAAAGGGAACTTTATATAAACTTTCAGCTTCACTGGGCTCCATTGTCCTCCATGCTCTGCTTCAGTCTGCTGTCGATCTTCCCACACCTCTGGATTCTGCTCCTCCAGGTTCACCTTGTCCCGCCATCCCACCTGCTTGGTCCGACACAAAACCTGATCATGTCTGGAGGGTTCCTAGCATGGGGTATGCTAGGAACCCTCCAGACATGATCAGGTTTTGTGTAAAAAAAACCTAATAACCTAATCAAATGTACATCCAAAACCTAATTTGTAAAGCAGACTTCCACATGATGGACACAAACCAAAAAAGGATATATTGTCATTATTTATTGAACAAAAGGGGTTAATCTGATCAAACTGGAAATTTGACTTGTGCATAACTATGTGAAGCCTTTTATTTAGTAGCTTGTGGCACCTCCTTTTGCAGCCATTACTTTAACCAAATGTCTTCTGTACCTACTGACCAGTCTCTTGCATCTGTCATTGGGGATTTTTGCCCACTCCCTCTTGCAGAACTCGACCAGTTGAGAGAGGTTGGAAGGACATCTGGCATGTACCGCCTGCTTTAAATCTAGCCACAACAGTTCAATTGGATTGAGATCCAGACTTTGACTAGGCCAATCAACAGTGTGAACCTTCTTTCTTTTAACCCATTCCTTGGTAGATTTGCTTGACTGCTAGGGTCGTTGTTTGTTGCATCACCCATTTTCGGCCCAGCTTCAGCTCTCTGACTGATGGCAGAAGATTCTCTTCATGAATTTGTTAATGAGTCAAAATTCAAGTTTCCCTGAATAATATGGAGTCGCTGTGGCCCGGAGGCAGAAAACACTGGAATT
Source organism: Yasuhikotakia modesta (assembly GCA_036877545.1). NCBI lineage: Eukaryota > Metazoa > Chordata > Actinopteri > Cypriniformes > Botiidae > Yasuhikotakia > Yasuhikotakia modesta. The sequence continues at coordinate 10,720 of JBAJNP010006086.1, forward strand.
CAGTGTTGGCTTTTCTCCAAACATGGTGGCTTTGATTATGACCAAATAAATCTATTTTAGACTTTTAGATCTGTTTGTCCAAATGCCTCTGGTTTGTCCAATTGCTCTCTGGCAAAGTTGAAACGGGCAGCTTTGTTCTTTTTTGAGAGCATAGGCTTCTTTATAGCAACCCTCCCCTAAATTCGTTGATTGTAGATGCATGTACATTTACCCCAGATGCTGCCAGAAAGGTTTGCAACTCTCTAGAGGTGAAGTGTGGGTTGGCCTTTACCTCATTTATTATTTTTCTGGTGCTTCTTGATGATAGTTTTGTTGGGCATTCACTTCTAGGCAGAGTCTGGGTCATGTTAAATGCCCCCCATTTGTAGATGATTTGTCTTACAGTGGATGGAGATGGAATCTCTTGAAGATGGCCTTATAGTCTTCCCCACACTGACGGGTTGTCACCATCTTCCTGATATTCCGGATATCTCCTTTCCTCTTGGCATTGTTTGACTCCTTCGCACTACAGTGGTTTGGTTGGTTTCCTCTCTCTTTTAATCAGTGTTGCCCAACCACTTTCCTAAGGATGTCTAATTTGATTGGTCTGAAGAAAAAAAGTTCTTGCAAGAAGCTCTGAGCAATGCAAAGTGGAAGAATGCAGGTGCAGTTAGGTAGATTGAGAGTTCAACAGGGACACAGCCTGAGGGAAGAAGCTCTTCCTGAGCCTGCTAGTGCAAGACACAGGTGAACTTTCTTGAGGCTCCTTAGAAAGTAAAGGCGCTGCTTCGCCCTTTTGACCTTGGTGGAGGTGTCACCTGCTCCACTGCAGCTTCATTGATATGTATGTGGAGATGTGCATGGTTCCTAGTTCTGCCCTGGTTCCTAGTTCCTAGTTCTGCACGCCAGTGTTCAGGGTAATGATGGAGAAAAAGAGGTTTTCCAGCTTAACAGACTGGGGTCTGTTAGTCAGAAAGTCAAGAGTCCAGTTGCAAAGTGATGTGCTGATTGCAAGCTGGCTATGCTTGCAGATCAGCTTGGAGGGGATCACAATGTGATCACAGTGTGAAAAGCAGAACTAAAGTCGATGAACAGCATGTGTATTTTGATTGTCCAAGTGGAATAGTGTAGAGTGGAGTGTTCTAGAGATGGCATCCTCTGTTGACCTTTTAGGCAAACTGGCATACTGATGAGGGTCCAGTGTAGCAGGGAGACAGGATTTGAGATGGGATGAAACCTAGCCATCATAAGAGTATGTAATGGCTAGGGTAGCAAACACACTCCAGTCTGTGTGCTGGAGTTGATGCTGAAGAGTGGAGTCAGCACCTTCTAGCCAGATATTGAAGGTCCTCATTGTGAGTTTCACACATTTGATGGCTGGGATTGTTGTGGCCAGTTTGCAGTCCTCAAAAATCAATAAGTAATAATTTGAAGTGAAACGTCACAGAGTCGGTTGTCCAGGTCAAAGAAGAGTAATAGCTTATTATTGCAATAAGAGATGACACCTCAGCATCCAAGACATCATCTAACACAAGCAGAGTAACTCAATCTTTTATATGTTTTTCTTATTGGGCTGGGCAGTCACCCTACACCTTTGCTTGTCACTCCTCCCATGCGGTTTCACCCCACCAGTTCCCAGCATGGGCCTCTCTTATCTTCTATCTGCTGTCGCCCAATGTCACGCTTATCATCCTCCTTCCTGTCTTAGCACCCAGACCTCCCTTGCTCTTGTGCCATGGCATGCAGGTGTTTCATTTTAATTAAAATCGTACTTGTTACTTGTTAGTTATCTAATCAGCAGTACATCCAGGTGCATTATCTAATTGGCAGTACATCCATGTGCATTTTCCCTCCAATACATCCCCCTTTGGGGCTCCAATAGCCCCACTCTGTTGTCCCTCAATCCACACTGTATCTCCACAATGTCTCCACAATGTCTGTATCTCCACAAAGCCCTTCAATGTCTAACTACTGTGACTGAAACAGTCACCCTTCATACTTTACCAATAGCTGTCGTTGTGGGGAAACAGTCTGGAGGAGCCCGAGACCAAACATCTCCACCCCCAATTTGACTGGAATGGAGTGAAAGATCTCAGACCCCTATTCTCACAATCATGGGGGAATACAATCATCATTTCAATTAATTTCATATATGATTACACACAGTTAGATTATGATAATATCCAGTGCTCACACCATATAATACCCAGTGATTCCTAGTTATACAAACTACTAATACAAATCGTGCATTAGTGATAGATATGTTGTGTCTTGTCAGAGGAGCCCACAGGCGCTTCCGCATGGCCTGGAGCGCTATCTGAGTTGGTCCTGCATTGCCAGAGGTACCCAGGTTCTGCCTTGGATGCTATCTGGTGTTGGGGCCAACCGCGGGTTGTTAAACCACCATTGGTCAGCCCTTTTGCCACAGGTACCTTTAGATGTTTCTTTGGGACTCCAACAGGATCATCAACACATATGTTACTACATCTATTTGTGATATCCCTCTAATCGTGATGGTTATACACTCTGAAATCATTGTTTAACAAAATTAAAAAATGTGCATATATCATATTGTGATTAATTCAAAAAAGAAAACCTTAATCTTTACCCAATTACACATTTTCATAATCACTGGTGTTATATTCAGTTAATTCCACATCGGCCAATACATTTTGTCTGGCTTGACCCACTGATATGTTTACCATCTGTTTAATTGTGGCTCTCAGTACCATTGATCTTATCATGGGGATAATACAGCAGATTATCAGTGTAAACATCACCAGAGCAATTGCCAAACCTATTCCTACTTTGAGAAACCACTCTTTCCATGATCCAAAAAGTGAATCAAACCATTCTCCTACTTTTCTATCTTTTAGCATTTGTAGCCACTTCTACCCTCAGGGTTTTCAATTTATTCATAGCTTTAGTAAAGGTTCCATCTGGGGCAGTATGGTTAGGAATGAATGTACAACAATCAGCTCCAAACATTACACAACCCCCTCCTTTTTCTGCTAACAACCAATTTAAAGCCTGCCTATTCTGCCAAGTCATTTTACTAGTGTATTTCAGCTGTTCTCCTAAGGCAGCTAATGCTTCATCTGTGTAATTGATGAATCTTTGCTGGTTATAGTAAATGTAATTTATCCACTCTAGGTTCTTATTGGGTGTGATCCATACCTAAATTGATTCAAACCCAGAGATTCAAATTCAGAGATGATGTTATTTCATCTCTGGCCTTAAATTCATGGGGTATACCTCTTGGTTGACCATTGCATCTATTATCACATTAGGATCAGGTTTGTATGCTCTTTTAACTCATCAGGGCAAGTGGTAGAGCCTCTACCCAATTTATACTTTGTTTCAGCACAAATTTTGTTCAGTTTTGCTTTCAAAGTTCCATTGACTCTTTCAACCATTCCCTGTGATTGAGGATGATAAACACATCCAAGTCTTTGTTTAATTCTCAGCTGTTGTATTACAGTCTTTACTGCTCTTTGAATGAATGCAGATCCATTATCTGAGCTAATTTTGGATGGTATGCCAAACATGGGTATTACTTCTCTTGTTAAGAATTTGATCACTGTCAAACCCATGCGCATCAGTAATTAACAAAGTCAACAAGAGGTTTTGGTGCTAACATCAGTCCTTCATGGGAACGCCACAGTCCAGTACTGTTTGAGGCTGTGGAGCTTTACTTATTCCTTCTAACTGACTGGCTGAGATTGCTTTTGCCTTGTGAGCAATCAGTGTGCCTAAATACTCTACCTGTGGCATGCAGTATTGCAGTTTTTTCTCTAGAGGCCTTGTGGCCTCCTAGTGCTAATTTAGTCAACACTTTAATGGAATCTGCATGGCATTGTTCAATGCATGGAGTTGTTGAGCAGATAAGTAAATCATCTACATACTAAATTAATGTGCTGTCTAATCTTAGATCATCTAAGAAATTTTTTTAGAACTGATTGAAAACATGTGGTGAATGTTTAAACCCTTGTGGTATTCTGTTGTAGGTGTAATGTTTACCTTGAAAAGTGAAGGAAAAAGATGTCTGCTTTCCTCTGCTAAAGAAACACTGAAAAATGCAGAATCAATGTGAAATAATTTGCAGCAGGTGGAACAGTAGTCAATAGCGTATGCGGGTTAGGAACCTCAGCTGGCCAATCTTCTACATGTCATTCACCGCCCTAAGATCATGTACCAATCTCAATTTGTTCTTATTCGCTTTTTCTACAGCAAAAATGTGTGTATTGCAGTAAGTTGCTGTTTCTAACAAAACTCCTGCAGTCACCTGTCCCTCAATTGTGCTCTTAATCCCTTCTACTGCCTTAGGTTTTAGGGGATACTGCTGCTTACAAGGAAATGGTTTTGCCCTAACTACAATGGCAGTTGCTGACCTCACCAAACCAACATCTGTATCATGTTTGGACCATAGTTCTTGTGGTACTTTTTGTTCCATTTCTGTTTTTAACTCCTGAATCCTACTGTTGTCTTTGTTCTCAGTTTGTTTGTGGGTCATTTCAACTATCAATTTAGGGGTACCTAACATGTCAGTGTGGCATACTAATTTAAGAAATGTCCTGTCTGATGTTTGAAAAATGAGGAGGTTTTCTGTGGGCATCCACTGCAGGTTTTCTGCCTGCAACATCATTGGACCTAAGTCTTGAGCATCACACCCATCCTGCACATATAAAGTAAAATGTGGAATTGAATTGTGTACCTTAAACCATTTTTCAACAAATTCAGAGTTCTTTACCCTCAATGCTGCCCCCTTGGGGCCTATAATGTTTGCTGCCCTGCATGTTTTAACCATTCTTTTTCCAATTTTGGGTCCCTTTTTGTGTCATATATGAGTGTACAGTGAAATTCTGTATCTAGCATTTTTGGGTTGTCTAACTGCTCTATTATTTACCTTCCCCACTTGTGAAGTGTATTTTGTACCTGTTCACCAATGTTTCCTATCCAGTAAACATTTGCATGTAGTGTCTCAGTTTTGTGTTTTTTTACTGTCATCTGAGTTACTCCTAACTCATCTATGTAAATCCCTTCAGGGGGGCACCAAATCTGCAGTTTCAGTTTACATAATGCATCCATTCCTAACAAATTAACTGGAGTGTGTTCTGCTACTAGCAGGGGTATTTTAATCTCAGAATCTTTTACTTTTAGGGTTACGGGAGTTGTCATTGGTATTAGCTGCATTTGCCCCGAGAATCCTACAGTCTTTACATATTTTCCAGACTTGGGGAGGTGAAGAGCATGAGAATATTTAAACATCTTAAACATGAGAATGTTGCTCCCGTATCTAACATCATTGGGGTAAGTTTTTCTTCAATTTTCACTTGTAACATTGGTTCTTCATCAGCGTCTGAAGACAACATTGGAAATTGGCTCCTCCCCGTAGGATTCTCTGGGCACCCCTAGTATCTTTGTCCTCTGCCCACCCACGGGTGCACTGGTCCTGTATTCTGCGCAGCATTCTGTTCTTGCCATTGCTGTTCTACAAACGGTATTGGGCAATCTCTCTTAGTGCGACCAGGTTGGTTGCATCCCCAGCATAATCCTGGTATTACATTGCCTCTTCTTCTGGCATTAAATGGTTGCCCTCTTCCCCTGTTTTGTTGATTGTTATCAGACTGATGGAAATGTATTGTAACTGGCTGCGTACCTTGTTGTAGGGGAGATACATTTGCCGCTGGTGGTTGAACAGGTGGAGCTTGAAGTGTTGCTACTGGTGCTTGCACAGTCCCTGACTGTTCTTCGCTGCTCTTTACTAGGCATTACATCTTCTTCTTTTGCTTGTCAGCTCCTCTAGCTGCATTTATGTCAGACGTCTTTGCAGTTCTCTTTCTTGCACCTTTAACTTTTCTTCATTTTTCCTGTAATGTTCAACTGCATGAGCCACGTGGTCACAAAATTCTTTGGATGTCTTTGAAGTCAAGCCCACTACTTCTTCCAGTTTTGCTTTTACAGGTGATGGCATGGCCTCTAGTATAGAGTTTCTGAACAGCACTGTCATCACCACATCTCTCTCTGGGTCTTTCTCCAGCTCCTCTTTCCATCTTCTCAATTGTTTGTGTATGTAAGTGGTTGGGCTTTCTTTGTCACCCAATTGTTCCCCTCTTAAAAATTTGGGATCCATTTGGATAGGGTACTTGAGTCTTAGTGCTCACCACAATGCTGGACGAAAGGGATCCAGAGAAATGGCATCTCTGTCTGTCGCTCCAATAGCTTGCCTCAGATTTGCGCCTTCCAGCAACTCGTTGGTTTGTGTTCCTCCAAGTATGCGTGCCAGCAAAGCTTTGGTGTCTCCTAACGCCAGCAGCTTTCCCATGGTTTCTGCTTCAAAAATCTTGATCCATTTTCCAGCTCCTTTGTGTATGTCAGGAAGTCGAGCCACGATTCCTTCTAAGTCTTGTCCTGCCCAAGGTATGTAGTGTGCTTGTTTGCCTTTGATCAATATAGGTGCTTGAATCATCTTTTCATCTTGGTACCAGTCTCCGAACAGGTCTGCTTTTGAGCCACGGCGCTGAGTATTTGAGGGCCGCCTATCACCTGGCGTAGCTTGCGGGAGCATACACATGTCCTCCAGCCGGAGTGTTCCTGATACCCTCTTGTACTCTATTCCAGCGGTGTTCATCTGTTGTGTGAGTTGAGAGTTTACCAATTCAACTGTTTTTCTCTTTCTTGGGCACTTCTTCTCTCATCCTCCTGCATGCTCTGTTTCAGTGCTCGGGCTCGAGCTTCCAGCTCCCTATCTTGTTGTTGTGGGGAGTGTGATAAAATGGAGCCTTCTTCTCCTGGCTCTAGTGTTCTCAGGGCTTCTGCAGCATAACAATAGGGGTTGCTGAGCTGCTCTGACTGGGTGGTGTCTAAATGTTTGCTTTTCCCTCCCTTGTCTCTTGTTAGCCACTACATACTTTTCTTTTGTGTCATATCATCTAACTCAAAGTTTCCTGAAACTTCTAATGTACCTGTAACTACTGGCAAGTGGAGATGCGTATGGGGGTGGACGCTCTACTCCTTTCATTGACCCTATTTGTTTATCTTGCTGCACTTGATTTTGCTTTTGCTCTTTCAGTCCTTGTTTAGTGAATAATGCCAAAATTTCCTGCTCTCTTAGCCTTTTGTCTTCTGGTTTCCTCCTGGTTTCTAATTTTCATGTCTCTGCATACCACCAAATCAAATGTTCCCCCTGCTGGCCACTTAGTTCTTAATCCTTTGTTTTTTTTCCCACTTTCCAGATATAGTTTTGACAATGTCCTTCCATACTGGATACTGTGTTGCTATGTAGTCTACTGGTGTCTCAGTGTTAAGTGACTTCGAAGCCATTTCAATATAATGTCAAACTCTTTTACCTCTTTAACCCCAGTTTTCTTTACCAGACTGTTGTCTTCACCGGACTGGTCAGACGAGGACCACTAGAAGAATCCGACCCCTGACTTCCTCCAGGCTTTCACTGGGTTGAGGACTTTCAGAGAGAGACTTACAAAAAACAATTTTAATTATTTTGTCTTATTACGTGTGCTTAATTCAATTCCACTTTCCCAATACACCATTCTAGGTTGTGGTTGAATTTGCATGTACACATTTCTTAACATAGTATAGCCTGCCTCTGCACCTGGGGGAGCACGCCACCACTTCTTTCTCTTTAAATAGGGTGCAACTATTTCTGGCAATTTTATGTACATTTCTGGTGTTGTTAGCAATGTCTCCAAAAGTGACAGTGTGCATGACTCATTGGGGAGCAAGGGTTTGTTCTCTCTGTCTCTCTGTTTGTTCAATCTGTTCTCTCACTTCTCTCTCCCAATCTACTACTGGCCATTTTTGTTGGTACTGTTTCAAATTAGTGATTTCTACCAAACTCTTCCACAGGTATTCTTTCCTTTCTTCAGTTAGCTCCCTTATTTGACCTGTCATGTTTTTATACTGTCTTTCAAGCCAAAAATGGTTACTAATTCCCTGTGTTTCTGCCAATATAGCTTTTGCTCTTAAAGTCAGTTCATCATTTGCATATTCTCCCTCAACTTCTCCGTTCACAAATTTGCTAAGTCTGTAATACATTGTTCTTGGTCTGTTAATACTGTGCTTTCTTCAAAAAGTTTTCTGTTTTGTTTTGCTTTATTCCCTGTCCACACTGTCACACTCTCACATTCGCCCCAGGGCTTCACACACTCTTTCACACTTCACTTCTCACACACACAGCACATCAAATAACAACACTGCAGTTCTGCTCAATTCTTAACTTGTTCAGCAATGGCTGTGTTTCTCTGTCCAGGTCACAACGTCTGCAATCTGGAAAATAACCAAACAACCGACAACACAACTTTTTAGGAGCATTTTTCATACTGTGATCTATATTTACACACTCTTTCATCTTCTCCTTCCATTCCTGTTCACCACTCCTCAAAACATCTTTTCTCATTTTGTTCAATAAATTGCTTTACACAAATAATTACAACACTTAACTCTTATTTACATGAATGCATTAATTATATACAATGTTTCTGTGCCTCCCGCAGCAACAGTATGCGCATTTGTTCTGCCCCTCATCTAGACAGACATATGCCCGCTCTCCAGGCTACAAGCTTGTTAACTGTGTCAATCTCAAACACATGCCCCTCGTCTGGGCAAACAGATATCTATTCAAAAATCTAACTAACTACGTATACGCTACCCTCCTTGACCCAGAAACTGCTCCTAGGGCCATTTGCTAAGGCTATAAAAGCAGGCATTTCCCACACAGGCATTTACTTACAGGAGGCAGCACGAAACATATGGAAGCAAAAATTGCTTACCTTATTTATATGGCGCCTTTTATGTTTCGCGCAGCCTCCCGCCAGCACGCCCACCGTGGGTCAGCCTTCAGCCTCTCGCTGCTCCTGGTGGCTTTGCGGATGCAGCGTGAGGTGTAGATGTCCATAGAGGGGAGAGAGACCCCGATGATCTTTTCAACTGTTCTCACTATCCGCTACAGGGTCTTGCGGTCCGATATGGTGCAGTTCCCACACCAGGCAGTGATGCAGCTGCTCAGGATGCTCTCAATTGACCCTCTGTAGAAAACTGTGAGGATGGAGGGTGGGAGATAGGCTTTCCTCAGCCTTCTCAGAAAGTACAGGCACTGCTGGGCTTTTTACAACTGGTGTTGAGCGACCAGGAGAGGTTCGTTGTCAGGTGAACTCCAAGAAACTTGGTGCTCCTTACAATCTCCACAGGGGAGCCGTCAATGTTCAACGGAGAGTGGTCTCTGTGCTCTTCTGAAATCAACAACCATCTCTTTTCAACTCATCTTTTTTCCACGTTCAGAGACAGGTTGTTGGCTTTACACCAGTCCGTTAGCCGTATCACCTACTCTCTGTATGCTGACTCGTCGTTCTTGCTGATGAGACCCACCACGGTCGTGTCATCGGCGAACTTGGTGATTTTGTTCAAGCTGTGCGTCGTTACACAGTCGTGGGTCAGCAGAGTGAACAGCAATGGACTGAGCACACAGCCCTGAGGGTCCCCCGTACTCAGTGTGGTGGTGCTGGAGATGTTGCTCCCGATGTTGCTACATCAGTCGTCGTTAGACACAGCACCTGGTCATTAGGGGGAGGGGTGGTCTTCCTTGCTGTCACACTGTTTTGTGCCTCGAACTGAGCATAGAAGTCGTTCAGCGCATTAGGAAGGGAGGCATCACTGTCACAGGCTGGGCTTTGAGCGACCAGGAGAGGTTCGTTGTCAGGTGAACCGGTGTCCGGCGATTCCGAGGTCTGAGGGCCTGGTCCTCGCAGCTTCTCCAGCAGATCATCTCGTATTTCAGCTGTGTTGATATTTTTAAGATTTAAAAATAACTGGCGATGGTATACATGAACACCGGTTGAACTGGTGCCCATGTGCCATTAAAAGTCACGTTTAAAGACAAAAATAGCACCATTTTGTATCCGGAGTGGCCGCTGCGTGCTACTGCCGTGCCGCCATCTTGGAAGAAGAATTCCACGAAGCTGTCCAGAGCTAATGTGGCATATAAAGCATCGATAGAAATGGGCAAAGATCAGGAACTGTTGCAACTCTTCCAGCAAGTGGGGTTGAGGCCACTCAACCACCTCTCTCACCTTTTTCTGATCCATAGCAACACTGTTGATGTAACCCCGGAAAGGGATCTTCAAGTGATGGAACTCACATTTCTTCCTTCATATAGTTGATGTTTAATGAGTTGTTGCAAAGCTGCCCTAGCAAACGGGAAAGTTGTCTGATCTGTGATACACTCTCCCAATCGAGTGCTCTTCCGAAAAGTAGGGAAAGGCTTTGCTGCTGTTATCAAGTAGGGAAAGGCTTTGCGGCGGTTTGTTATAAGGTAGGTTGTTGGTCGACAAACAGTGAACATTGAAGCTCTCTGGCAAGGCAAGTCTGGTGGGGGAAGAGGGAAAAAGGGCGGTGGGGATGAGACTTAAGAACGTGCATTGACTTGATACTATAATTAAGTAATGAAACTTACTTTTATTCAGTTTAAGACTGTTTTTCCCAGGGTTGGTTTTTTGTCCCAGGTATTTTGTTTTTGTCTATTCTGCATTTAAACTGTTAACCGCTAGCATAAGCACATGTGCGGCACATGCATGCACTGAACTATGTGTTGCATCTTTCTGTTTTTGTCATTTGTACAAAAATCTAAAATATTGATCACCTGAGCAGTCTCATGATGACTCGCTGCTGACCTGTGCAACATCAATTTTTGTTTGTCAAAGGTAAATAAAAGAATCTATGAGTAACCATCCCCCGACTAGCAGTGATTATTATTATTACACGATTACTGTGATACAACACAGTTTCATATAAATTTATGCTTTAAAAATGTGTGGCAGAAAATGGCTTCATCTGGAAAAAGAAAGTATCACCAACACCCCCTTTGAACATAATTTGCATGTAACCGCCTTCCCACCCCTGTTATGGTTATTGCACCACTGACATTATGAAGTTCAAGGCAAAATGGCCTCGAAAACCCAGTCTAGGAGTAAAATACTAGGGGACCACAGTATCAAAGCGGAGATAACTTAGTGTCTCTCTTTCCTGTGTGAAAATAGACTTGTGATATATAGTATATAGATATAGTATACTGTGAAGAATTTGTTCTATATTATTTCAGTATTTAATCCTTCATGATAATCTTTACTGTTATCCTGTTTGTCAGACAAATGCATAATTGTATTCTGTTAAAAAAACACTCAATTTTACATGTATTTATATTTATTTAATAAACATTCAGAGCCTGACTTTTTTCATTCCAAATAACTTACCATAGATAAATATTTAAATCCAGCCTTTGCTGAACAGGTTCTTCCTCCAATTCAGTGTTGTCCTCTGATTCGCACTCAAACATATAAGGCTGAATCTGTGCGTGAGCCATATCTGTTAGCCCTGATGTGTTCAGAATCTAAGGGATGATGTTACATAATCATTCTTTTGAGTGGGAGTGAAGGCAGCCAATTAGCATGAAGTGCTTGCATTTCATAATGAGGTTGCTCACCCTAAAATCGGTTTTTGAAAGAGTTTTTTAGGTAGGTTGTGAGGCATTACAGATTCAACCAAAGTTCTACAAGGAATAGCCTGTTCAGTCACTCTAGGCCACTCTTTTAAAAACAAAACAAAACATAAATTAGATATTACACAATACATGGTATATTTGCAAATATTAGGTGCAATTCTTTTTGGACAAGAATTTGAAGGATTTACAATAACACCATGAAATACACACAAAGAAAATACACATAATATACACAGTACACTTAGCAGCTAAAGACTTTTGTCACAGCCCAAGATGGCCGCCTTCCCTGAGCCACAGCCCATGATGGCCACCAAGCCAAAGCCACAGCCCAAGTAGCCGCCAAGCCAGAGCCTGCATCTGACAAGATGGCTGCCGCATCGGAGTATGCCCATGACAAGATGGCCACCACAGCAGAGTTGAGTCAAGTCCCAGCTGTCGTTCCTCTGCCAAGTCAAATCACAGCCGCTATTCCCCAGCCAAGTCAAGTCACAGCCCCTGATCCCTAGCCAAGTCAAGTCACAGCCCCTGTTCCCTAGCCCAGTCAAGTTACTGTTGCAGATCCTGTTCTGGCCTGTATGGGAGACACATTCATTTTGGCAGTAGCACTGTTCGTCATCTGGGCTGCGTATACCACTTCTGAGTCCTCAGAGGAGGCGGCTTAAGCTGCAGATCCTCTGGGGGCAGCATCTCCTGAAGAGATGGCTGAGATCACGGATCCTCATGTCGTGGGGATGGCTGCACCTGCTCCCTGCACTGTGGTAGCACCCGGTGACTCACATGGCCCCAGGGCTCTCTCGTTCCAAGCTAACGCCCCTGCAGAGACACTGTGCAAAATTGTGGCCTGGCCTGAAGAAGCCAGGGCCATGTGCTGTGATCCTCTACTCTCTCTCTCTCTGTACGTTTGTCTCTGCTCCGTTTCACATCCGCCCTGGTGGGCGTCCCTGTCTCCCGATCCGCCCTGGTGGGCATCCCAAGTCTCATGCTCTGCCCTGGTGGGCTCTCAAGTATCCTGCTCTGCCCTGGTGGGCACTTAAGTCTCATGCTCTGCCCTGGTGGGCTCTCAAGTCTTCTCATCCACCCTGGTGGGCTCTCAAGTCGCCTGCTCTACCCTTGTGGGCTCCCGCTGCACCTGCTTCTGGAGGGGATCTGCTCTGTTTGTTCTGCCTGCTTTGCAGCCCGTTGATCCTTTTTGTGGCCCTGTTCCACTCCCCCTGTGTTCTGCCCCCCCTCACTACTCCTTGGACTGTCTCATGTTTTGAGCATCTGCAAGTCACTCCTGGGGGGTTTATGTCACACCAGGCCAACAGAGGGAGCCTTCACCCCGGGACTCTGCTTCTTCTGCAGCAACATCCTGTTTGCTGTCCATAAAACAGAGGCCCAGCAAACAGGAAATTGTGAAGTGTTGATTTGCCTTTCTCATTGTTTTTCCCTGTGTGTTCTTGTGTTCCTAGTGTCTTGGCTTTTTGGATTATTGACCCCTCGACTGTCTCTGGTTTTTGTATGTTTTTGCTGCCTGCCCTGACCCTTGCTGTTTTTACTGGTTTCTGAGTTTGGTTTTGGGGTCTCCCCTCCCTACGTTACACAATGTAGAAGAATGAGAGACAGCTAAGAAAGAAACAAAATAGTTTCTTTTGTTAGTTGTTCGTTTGATATACCCAGAATATATCAAACGAACAACGACTTGTGGTGCCATCCAACAAAGGAAAAAAAATCACTCTCACACACTTTCTCCGGATGTTCTCACGCCTCTGGAATGATCACCCCAAAGCACACCTCTTCCGTCAACATCTGACCAATTACTACAGTTTTTTCCTGTCTACTCTCCTTTCCTAACTTTCTTTAAAAAAACTTTCTCCTCACATACTGTGGTATGCTAATAAAGACCAGTTTTTGTTGTTTTTTGTTGCACAAATTGCTTCTATTGTTTTCCCAACTTTGTAAGTTGCTTTGGATAAAAGTGTCTGCTAAATGACTAAATGTGAATATTAAAACAATATTACTGGCTGACATAAAAAAACCACTGTCAAATGACAGTAGCGGCATTTTGTCATGTATGAGCCAGGCTCTCAGGTACTTCACAATCACAGCAGGTTTGGTGCCTTGCTCAGGGATCTCACCTCAGTCGTGGTGTTGAGGGTGGAGGAGGGTGCTTGTCATTCACTTCCCCCACCTATAATCCCTGTCGGACCCATGAACTTCAGGTTACAAGTCCGACTCTCTTCTATATGTTACATATATAACTTGATTCTTTGGGAACAAGACCCTGCTTCAGGTTTGTTGCTATGAGGAACATTATTGCCCACTACGTCACTGTGAGGAAAGGCATGTCCCTAGATGCTGTGCATACATTAGCACAAGTACATCAGGAGCAGAATTAGACTTAGTCCAGTCCAGTCCAGTCAATATGCGCGCACGTTTTACTAACTCATTCCCTCGATATAGGTAAATCGTCACCAGGTTTTATTAATTCATTCCCTCGATTTAAGTAAAACATGCCAACGTTGTACTATCGGGACATTTTAAAACGCTTAACACGGCTTAATGCGATAAAACTGTGTTTTTTAAAGACCAAACTCAGTAAACACATCAGTAATAAATCAATCTGTATGTACATAAGCACATGAGTTCAGAACGCGTCATCGCAGTGAGGCACGTTGAGCATTTTCAGAATGGTTTTCTATGGGAGAATAACGCTTAACGCGTAATTAGACACCTTACGTGAAATGTGAACTCATGCTTTTCGGCACATATAGAATGATTTATTATTAATGTGTTCAATAACACATTACGATAATGTATTGTTTTGGTTTGATACATGGTAATAGTGTGACTGTATGTGAGCCAGATCGCGTTACTAAACTTAAGTTTGTTGTGAAACCCGAATGCGGGCAAATTTGAGATCGAATATCCAGCAAATATCCAGCGAATATCAAACCCGCGGCCAATAACATGCGCATTTGAATAGTCTGACGTTTTATAGTAAATGTATAGTAAATGCCTCTGCCAAGCCCGCAGTACCACATGAACACAAGTAACAGTTACAGTTCAAGCTTAGTAAAACACTAAATTGAATGATACAAATCTAATTGTGTTGAATTGACTATGACACATCCAGACGACATAAAACGACAGGGAAGTCAAACGGAACTCGTACGGAGTGATTAAGGTCTTTCTCTGACTGGAAGCTCGTCTCTACCTGCTGCTTTGGTCTTTGTTAACGTCCGCTTGCACCACCTGCTGGTGAGTGGCTAACAGCAGACGAAGATTCAGCATCGGTGCTCGGCTGCTTTTCCTGTGTCCCCTAAAATATACACAGTGTTATATATACAATATACAGCCATGAAAATACAACGCATTAAATTGCAAGCGCTGTTCATGCAGTGCTTTTTTTCAATGTGTGCAATTCATCATGCATTTTTTGGGAGCAACAGCCTGGAGGCATGGGAGCAACAGCCTGGTGAAGGCCCAACAGATGCAGCACGGCATTAAAACAAGGCATCACAACCACAGGAGTTCCAGCCCAGAGTCCAAGTAATGGTCTTGGTCTCCACCTCCTCCTGCAAGTTGCAAGCCACCTAGAGCCCCTATACCATGGTGGAAAGGGTCCGCCCTGTGACCTATAAGGTGAACCAGCCAGAAAAAAGGAGCGAGGAACAGTTATGAGCCCCGGCCACCTTCCAGCGGCTCAGACATCCTTCTACCTCCCCACCAGGCTTATGTGGCGGCCTACCTGGACGACATTGTAATGGCATTGTAGTGACAGGTGACTATAAAAAGGCATTACTTAACAAAGAAAAGCCCTTCCCATTTCATGCTTTCAGCAATGGCTCCCCATGGAAGAGAAATGTCACAAATCTGTCAAAATCTGAGAAAGGAAATCATTTCACTTTACACAAAAAAGGTGAGGGCTACAAGAAGATCAGCAAAGCATTACATATCAGTCAAAATACTGTAACAAAAGTGATCCAAAAATTTAAGAAAGATGGAAGTGCAGCCATCTTACAGAGACGTCCAGGCCATCCACAGAAGTTAACATCTCGACAGGAGCGTCTTCTGATGAGAAGGGTTGAAGAAAATCGCCACGCAAGTTCACTGCAGTTAGCTAAAGCAGTAGAAAGCCAAACTGGAGTGACCGTTTCCCATGACCCCATACGGCGCACACTGCAGAGGAATGGCATGCATGGGTATCGTCCACGAAGGAAGCCTCTCCTAAAACCCATGCACAAAAAAGCACCCCTAGAATTTGCTAGGGCCCATGCTAAAAAAGATGAAGACTACTGGGACTCTATACTCTGGAGTGGTGAGACAAAGATAACTGTTTTTGGAACTAATGGTTTAAAAACTGTATGGTGTCGTAAAGGTGAGGATTTCAAAGAAAAATGCATGGTGCCTACAGTGAAACACGGTGGTGGCAGTGTCCTTATGTGGGGCTGCATGAGTGCTGCTGGTGTTGGGGAGCTGCATTTTATTGATGGTATCATGAACTCAACAATGTACTGCTCTATAC
>JBAJNP010006087.1:0-26717 GCA_036877545.1 Yasuhikotakia modesta
AGCGACTAACAGTGAATGCAAGGTACACATGTTTATATTTTATATAAGAGACATACAGTAAATCCATTTAAATGCAAATCTTAAGGAGAAATATTTAATGTTTTTGTTGCACTAACTTGCATTAAATGTGTCTTTGCTGTTTAGTTGTCGTGTCTCTATAGGGCACAAGGGGGCAGCAAACATCAGACCATCTGAACACGTGCGCCGGCGACTCGCGGACCGGAAGTGACAGATGTTGGCTGAAGGTTAGACGCAGAACATAAGGACAAGCCCCAAATGTTTAATATCACTTGATCTCTCAGCAGTGTTTGCACTGCAGGGATGTTTGCTAACCAGGAGAAAATCCAAATGAAAACCTCAGAGATGCAAAAGAGAGTCAAGCTACAGGCTGCTGCAGGTTTACCTGCGGACAGGTGTGTTAGAGCCGGATACCGTCTCAGCCCTGTTTCAAAGACACCCTGTGGGGTTTGTCTGTAATATATCTAATATATTGGTCCCTAATCCTGAAAAAAAAACATGCATTTAAAATGTCCAGCCTCTCTTTTGGGGAAAACGTTTTGTCTAAAGGTGTTTGTGAGGATTTGTGTATTGGGGTCAAAAGGCATGTGTGCATTAGATTTAATGCATCTGAGAGCCCAGGGCAGCTCACTTTTATTTGCTGTGTAATGGATTTAATGGACAGACTCTGGGCTTAAAGCATCCGTGCTTTAATTATAAAGCATTTGTTTAAAACAAATCTTTCTGTGTATCTGTAAACTAGATTTTGATGTGGTCTCAGGTTATTGTTTTTGTTGGCACATAGTATAAAGATGTGATTTAAATGTGATTTAGGTGTTGTGATGTGTTATTTATAATAACTCTGGTTGTGTAGTATTTACTGTTTAATTTAGTTTAGTATTCACTGTTACCTGTCAGTTTTAAACTAACAAGAACAGGGTTAAAATATTGTAACACTGTTTTGCAGCAGTAAGAATATATTAAGATTTTGTTGGTCTATTTAAGAACTGATTTCAGATCAGTGATCTCACTCTTGAGATGAATGCTGATCCGTGGTTTTCTGTCTTTTGCAGTTATGGCAATATCCTTTTCCAACAACTAATAAACTCAGGTTACATGATGCCATTTTCTTACGTTTTTTCTTAAGATTTACAGAGATTTGAAGTATGTAGTTGCTATTATTAGTTTTTAGTCTATTTTGGGAACGTAATCAGAACTCCAGACCAATCAAGCAAAGCTTTTCCATCCTCATCACAGGGTCACAGTGTCCACGGTAACGGGAATTAAGAATGTTCACATCCTTAAATCCACAGGAAGTGGCACGTCATTGGTTATTCCTGCGGTAATCTAGCGCTTGGCTCGGCGCTGGCGGCTTGAGTTCTTCTGTTTCAGTCAAAACATCTCGAGACATTTTCCATTTTTTCCTGTAAAATCCATTTGAACGTTTTCCTTTTTTATTAGCAGACGGCAGAAGCGTTGTGCGTGTTTTATTGATGTAATTAATTATAGTGGATTTTAATCTTTAATAATGGGTTTCTTTGCTCAGGCTTTAATCCCAGCCACATGTTCCGATGTTTAAACATCAGATCGGTTATGCAGACGGACGCGTTCATTAAAGTGGATGTTTTTGATCCACGGAATAAGAATTAAAATAAAGGCATCTGTTCATGTCAACAAACCTTAAAAATGTATTAACACCCAAACTTGCTTTTCTGTTCACACTGGTGTCACAGAAAAAGTGAATTAGATTTAAAGCAGAATAATTCACCTGTAACCTGTGACTGTCTGATAAGATGTGAGAGTTAAAGTTTAGTAACTCAGAAAACAACTATAACATTTTAAAGGTCCCCTGTTCCATTCATATAACACTTTTGTGATTTTATAGCATGTAAAGAAATTGTTTGCCTTGTAGTCTTACTGAAATTGAGTTTTTCCTGCCAGCACAGAAATACACCTGCGTGTTTGCAGTGCATGTCTCTGTTTCAGAGAGAGTTTAAGCAGAAGTGCATTTGTGTGTAATTAAAACAAGTGATTATTTTCTGCTGGGATTATCCCGCAGGTCCAGCTGCTCTGTGAAGGATTTGAACACCCTCACCCTGGGCTGGAGAAAGGGCAAAACTCCCGGGACTCGGCCAAATTGGCCCCCTCACCGCCGGCGGAGAACAGACTCAACTGCCCTGCTGTGGGGCAAAAGTGTTTCGTGTTCCGGTGTCAGTTCAGCGCCCGTCTGTCCTTTTGTTCTTTCATTTACTAAATCACTTCAAGATTCTGATCCAGATTCTGATCCAGATTTGAACTCTAATCTAATTTAGAATCTGATTATGAGTTCAGTCCGTGTCTGACAGATTAACATGAGTAAGATCTATACGATGATGTACCACCAAACTTAAAACAGATGTACGTTTTTAAAATTGACATTATTTCTTTGTCTTTGCAGAGTCCTTGAGTTTTTGTCCACTGACCAACAAGCTGCCACACATCTTACTCAGTCCAGCAGACTGCAGGTAAGAGTTTAATCCGTTTTCTTTGTTTTTCAATTATGCAGTTTAAATATTTATTGATATATTTGGATATGTATTGATATATTGAATATGTATTGAAACTGTTTTGTGTCATTGTTTTTCTTTAAGCTGTGCTTTTTATTTAGGTAAATTTGACCCTTTGATTGTTTTATAAACTGAATTAAAACACAAAGAACATTTTGTGGAAAGGATTTTTGTTTCATATAAAAATAAGGAAAATCGCTTATTGAACACAAAACTTGATACATTTTCATCTTTCCTTCCAGCCTGTTTCTGTTTTTTTATACATTTTTGGTAATTAGAATTTAAAACTTTACTTTTTATTTTATGCATAAGAATTTATTATTTGGAAAATAGATGAACTCATACGTCCTGTGTTTCACATGATAAATACCTGCCTTTATAAACGTGCATGTATTTACAGTCACTCTCTTCAGTGTAAAATACAATAATAACATTCCTCATGAAATCCTGAGCAATGAAAACTCTAGAGTTTGTAGATTTTGCTAAAAAACTAGATTTTGTAATTCTGGGAAAAATAGGCCTGTTAAAGGAATAATTCATCCATAAATTAAAATTATCATGTTATTTACTCACCATCGAGACATTTTAGGTGTATGTGTTTTTTTGATTTACAGTTTTAATTTACATATATGTAATTTTCTCTCTTCCCAGCTTTATAAAGGCAGTGAATGGTGCGCGAGATTTTGAAGCGCCACACACAGATACCCTGAGGGTGAGTAATTTTGAGCTAATTTTCATCTTTCAGTGAATAATCCCTTTAAACCACAACAACAGCTGTGCAATATATTACAGTTATTTATTACTATGATATGTGCAACATATCTGAGGCCAAAGCCTCAAATGTTCTTCCAACGTTTGATATGTTGATATATAGTTTGTGTTTCTTGATATAGTCGCAGTAGATTTATAACAGCGGCATTTGTTTGTCCAGGGTGTTAATGTTGATAAAAAAAGGTGAAAATTAGTTTGGACCACCGTCAAATTTTTCCTGATTATTTGTTTGCACGTAAAAATCCAAACGATAAATGTCTTCTAAAAAAGTCCTACAAAAGTGCCAAAGAAAGTTCCTAAAGAAATGTCTCCTCATACTTCTCTTCAGAGGCATGAAGCTCACAGGATTCAGAACCGGCAGCTCTTGTCACCTGAAACCGGTCACGAGGAGCCCTGCTGACGGCCTCATAGGAGGGTGGAGAGGTTGCAAAGAACGGAGACCTTAAAGGTTTGTCCTTCCCTTGACTGTAATGTTGTTTTATCATAGCGGCTATGAGTCCTTCTCTTTCTGGAGCTCCGCCTTCATCGACAGGTGTGATTCGATGTATCTGTCTGTACAGGTAAGACGCCTGTTTCATTTGTCGTCTGAGCAGGTGACCCCTGTAAGCGCGCTGGATGGTGGCAGCTGACAGTTCCTCCTGCTTGCGTCTGAGGGTGGTGGTGATGGGCTCGTATGATATCTTAGAGGGGTTTGCCATCATAAACTTTTCTTCCATCTGCTGCTTTAGGGCATCCATCTCTCCGGTCTCCCCCAGAACTCGCTTGGTGAAGGCAAAGAGGATGTCTAGGCAGTGGATCCGGTCTCCACTCACCATGGGAAGGTCCATGTGGATCAGCTTGATTTTGTTGGGTTTGGCGATCCGCAGGGGTTCTGAAAGACTGTCTGCAAAACTGGAAAGTTTGGCGTACTCTATAAAGTGCGTCGCCTCGACGTCGAACTTCTCCCAGACCTCGTAGAACATCTCAAAGTCGTCTTCACTTAGAGGTTCTGTGCTCTCCTCCGTGGCCACGCTGAAGTTCTCCAGAATGATGGCGATGTACATGTTGACCACGATTAAGAATGATATAATGATGTAGCTAACAAAGAAGGTTATCCCTACTGAGGGGTTGCCACAGTTGCCTTTAGTGTTGGTCCCTGTGTTGATGTAATGTGCATTGCATTCTTCTGGAGAATTATTCAGAATGGGGTCCAGTAGGTTGTCCCACCCTGCTGATGTTGTGATCTGGAAGAGACAGATCATGCTGTTCCCAAAGGTTTCAAAGTTGAACATGTCATCGATTCCACCTTGTTTTTTCACATAGGCAAAGTTAGCCATGCCAAAAATGGCATAGATGAACATGACCAGGAAGAGGAGCAGACCAATGTTGAACAGCGCCGGCAGCGACATCATTAAGGCAAAAAGTAACGTTCGTATTCCTTTGGCCGCTCGTATCAGTCGAAGAACTCGTCCTATTCTTGCCAGTCTGATCACTCGAAACAGGGTTGGAGACACAAAGTATTTTTCTATGATGTCAGCCAGTACGATTCCTGTCAGGACAAACAGAAGATCAGATATCAGGACATGCAGTGAAGGTGATGGTGTATCAGTGAACGAACAGGCCATTTAGTTTTTCAGCAACATAGAAATCAATTCTGAGTTTTACTGACAACATTTAAACACTGAGAACTGGTACCACAAACTAATAAACCCTCAAACTAATCTTATCTTCAGCTGGTCTCTCACAGTCTCTCACCAACAATGGAAAGAATGACCACCACAAAGTCAAAGATGTTCCAGCTGATGGTGAAGAAGTAGCAGCGGAGGGCGAAGAGCTTGATGAGGCATTCGGTGGAGAAGATGACGATGAAGGCCAGGTTGATGTTGTTGAGGATGGACTCCATGCGGGCCGACTGCTCGTCCGTCTCCACCATCATGGTGATCATGTTGAGAATGATCAGCATCATGATTGTGATGTCAAAGGCTTGTTTGGACACCAGGTCAAAGAAGAAACCTTGAAGAATGTTCTAGAAGATGATGATGATGAGTTAGCAGAGCAGATTGTGTTTCCCACATATTTAAAATGTTAGTGGAGAAAAAACTGCTGTTGTATTTAATGTGCATGTTGTATGTAAAAGTAAAAAAGTATGAAAAGTCATTTTTGTTTCAATGAAAATGAGCAGATTTTCAGAAGTTAGTTCTTGTTATTTTCACATTTCATTCTAGATTAAAAGAAGTTTAATCTCATGCACCGATCAAACGTACAGTTTCATGAATTATTAAAATACAGATTTGGGAAGGTTTAAAACAGATAAAGATATTTTTAGAGCTTTGTGATTGCTAGATGAGAGGCTAATGAACCTATTTTTGTAAAAATGTTTCTCTTTTTTTCTCTGTTTTTCAGGAACAACTAAATCAAACTTCCAACTATTTGTGTTACAATAACAAAACTTATTATGTTACCGGTGGTCTTGGAATTGGCTTCTGTGGCTTTTTGGATCCGAGTTTCTTCATGGCGTTGTAATATTTCTTCTGCTCTGCCGTCATGAATATATCCTGACCGCCTTAAAGCACAGAAGCAGCAGATGATGTTGTGATAATTACACATGAAATGTAGATAAATGATGCGTGTGTTTGTAGTGACATCAGCACCTATCATTCGTTTCTGCTGGTTGAAGTTGTCAATGATGACACCAATGAACAAGTTCAAGGTGAAGAAGGATCCAAAGATGATGAAGATGACGAAGTACAGGTACATGTACAGGTTTATCTCCTTGATGGGCTGCTCCTCAACCTGCCACACAGGTAACAACCAGCACTTACAAAACTGACAGTTCCTCTCGGTTCCTCAGCGCTTGTTTGTATTCCAGGTTTAGCAAAACACTGGATATTTTGTCACCTACTTTCTAGTCATGTCAAGCTATAGAGTATTTAACTGGCTCAAAATTTTGTGTCAGACATTGTTAAGAAAAATGAGAACTTGAACCAGGTGTCTTAGATCTTGTGTGTTTGGGAATCTGTACATCAGTGATCGATTCTTGTTCCTGAATTAAACACGCTTACCCCACGAGAATCAACTGCCGCGTACATGATTTCCATCCAGCCTTTGAAAGTTGCCTGGAAAGCAAAACATGTCAGTACACAGTTATTTAAATGTGTAGATTTGTCTGAGAAGAGATTTTAAGTATGTTCTGGTTCTGATTACTTGCTGTGGCTGAAACCTGATGTTTTAGTCTGAGGTAATTTCACATTTACCTCAAGTTTCATTCCATCTGTACTGACAAACGGTTGTGACTCATCAATTCAGCATGAAAGCTATTAAGTTAGGCCATTTTTGGACACTGTTACTGTGGTTACAGAAATGATAACCTATGGAGATTGAGAGACCTGGAGGTTCTAGAGGTAAATGATAGATGAAGGGGATGTTTGGAGATGCTGAGATGTTGGTTACCTCAACAATATGAGTTAATGTGATTCTGAAGCACAAACATGTTGCTCAGGAAATGTCTTTACTTACAAAAGCTATTGAGGGCTAGAAGAAAGGTGAACGAGAGAGACACTCACCACCTGCAGAAGTGAGAGATACCCCAGACCCACGTTGTCAAAGTTAACTTTGACTTTGGTCCAGTAGAACTGGGTGTCGTTCATGGCTTGGCATTCAGACTTGTTGTTGATCAGGGACACGTTGTAGATGTAACCCGTCCTGTTGACGCACTTCCCAAATTTACCAGCGAAAAGATTAACGCCCATAATGCTAAATATGAGCCAGAAGATCAGACAGACCAACAGAACGTTCATGATGGATGGAATCGCTCCAATCAGCGCGTTCACCACCACCTGAACAACAAATGGTCATGTTGTATTATGAGGAATCATATTTCTGACAACCTTTGTTATGGTAGAAGAAACAGCAGTATCCAGCTAACAGGGAACGTTCTCAGAATTACAAATGAAAAATGTTTGAATAACATTAAAAAAAGTTTAAAAACCATCTCACCCGCATTCCTTCAAATCTAGACAGAGCCCTCAGGGGTCTCAGAGCTCTGAGGGTCCGCAGAGATTTAATGGCCCCGAAGTCTGAGTAGCCCAAAGAATTAGCCACCAAGCTTATCAGAGACACCTGCCATAAATCAATACACACATGAGAGACAAACCGGCTCACTAAATAGTGATCGTCTAAAACTCACATCGTCTGTACAGGTAAGTGGATTTTTTAAAAACCTCCTAACACACATATCAACAGCTGCTTCTATAAAACAAGAAACAATTACTGTTTGTACTTAAAAACATCGTAAGAAGACGCTTATTGGGACATATAAATCATTGTGAGAGATTATATTCTCACTGTTTGAGAACAGTTAACAGATTTCCACTCTATTCTACATGCAGAATGAAGAGAGGCTTGTTTCTGCTGGTCTGAAATGGGGGGCTGTGGCTGCAGGTACAGGTGGGCTTCAATGACATGAAATGACAACAAAACATGGTCAAGTGTGTGTATATGTACATATGAACACAATCAATGTCCATACACACAAACTCAGATGTGTAATCTATGTGCAAATATATAAAATAGAGTGAAGTTTTATAAAGAATTTCAGAGCTCAAAAATCACATCTAAATTATTGTTGTGAGATTTTGAGTAAAATTTGCAAGCAATTGCAGAAAAGTCCAAATTGATTTCTGAATAAATCAGATTGCAAAAATATTCATCCAAAAGTCCCAAGAATTGTGAGTTCTTTATAAAAAGTATTTTCTTGTTTCAACAACGTATCTAAAGAAGATATTTCAAACATAGAATTTTGTGTAGCTGCCTTAAACAACAGAAGAAACAACAACACAAATTAACTTTAACTGATGAAACAAATTAATTTAAAAAGGAAAGAAATAGAAACAATTAAAACCTGACATTTGGGTACCTTAAAAAAGTCTTTTTCAGTATGCAGATGTTTAAATGTCACATTAACTATGAAATGCTGATCAAATTTTCAGTCCTAGAAGCGTTTGATCTTCTCTAGATAATTCAGTGGTAAAATGAGTGTTTGTGATATAAAAGCCAGGGTCCGTGGGGTGTGCAGCCGGATTATATGTTGACACCACGTTCAAAACTGTATCGTTAATAAACTGAAGCAATTGTGTAATAATATGTTCAGATTGTTTCTAGAACAGAGAGAGAGAGACGGTGGCATTTATATCTCGGAGTGGCTGAGAGGAAAACTGCAGCTGGTTCGAGTCGTACTCACCTGACCTTTGACCTATGAACTTACCCTATCATTAGAGGTGTGTGTGGAGATCTGTGTGGGTGAGATGAGCAGGTGACATCAGGTGAGACACACTGAGAGCAGTTAGTGTGTGTGTGTGTTTGTTCTATTTTGCTGTTAGTTGTGTTTTTTGTGTACCACTAAAACTAAAGGAACTGCTTTAAAATGTCATAATTCTTTAACATTTTGTTTCACATCATAAATTTGCCGTTTGCACCCTCAGTTCTGTGAAGTTTATCAACATCTCCACCCCGTTCAAAGCGAGAAGATTTTTCCACTTACATCCACGATCAGGAAGTCCAGCCAGCACCAGTAGTTGGTGAAGTATTTCTTAAAGCCGTAAGCGATCCACTTCAGAAACATCTCCAGCACAAAGATGTAGCTGAAGACCTTGTCTGCATATTCCAGCACCACCTTCACAACCTTCCGCTGCTCTATGTAGATGTCCTCAAAGGCCTGTCAGCAGGAGACACATGCTAGAACATAACAGAGCAGCTACAGTCCACGTGCAACACTCGTCTGGGTGAGCAACGTTTTGTCAATGCGGTTCCTCACCAGAGCTCCACTGCTGAGAAGAATCATGAAGATGATGAAGGTCTCAAACCAGCTGTGCTCCACGATCTGATAGCAGGTCTTCCTCATTCTCCACCAGATCTGCCCCAGACCTTGTGTTGTGTTAATATTACAGCACTTACAGCGCCGCATGCAAACTGGAGAAAACGGAGCGTGTTGTAAGTGTTTAATGAGATTAACGTCTGATACCTTAAACGTACTCAGTTCTTTATTCGCTTACACTCAGGAAAACACTCTTCTGGGTCCATGGCATCATCTGTCATCTCAGAATCTTCTTCTTCATCCACTCCTGGCCTCCTCAGGTCCACGGTACTTCCTTCAGACAGACTCACCACTTCCTGGTAAACGGAGCAGCAAAGCTTGCATTGAGTTTCTATTACTGTTACACATAAATACAGTTTCACTGTATTTATACATCTGGCCTTATGTGTTAAACAGATCTGAGAATAATACATGTTTACTGGCAGCTGAAAACAATCAAATAATTAGTTAAAATATTAAAGAAACACACAACATGAGTTGTTTGTGTAAGTTTGTGTAACTAGTATTGTATATATGAATGCATTCATTATGTTTGTGTATTAATGGCACAATATTTGTGTGGATTATTCTTCTGTGTATAAAGCAGGAGATGAAAACTGACTCCAATCCTCTGGGATGGAAACAGCTAATGAAACGTATACACCAGCACATACATATGGCGTGGGATCGTGACATATGTATGTAATCACACACGCTGACCCCAGTATAATCTCAGATGGTGAGCAGATGAATACACACACATTTCCTTTGTTTCTTTGTAAGCACAGACCCTCTCAATGCAGTTTTGATGAGATTTCCTGTGTGTGTCATTTACAGAGATTACTGGCTCAGAGGTGCCAGTGCAATCCAATAGTCTCTTATGTAATCCCACATTATGAGGTGTGTGTGTGTGATAGGTGTGTGTGTGTGTGAGTGAGCGTGTGAGTGTGATAGGAGTGTGTGTGATAGGTTTGAGTGTGATAGGTGTGTGTGTGATAGGTGTGTGTGTGAGCGAGCCTGAATTGTAGTTTGGTCCATTAAGACCAGCGTTCAAACAGAAACAGTGATGCGTTGTGTATCAATTTCCTCCTCAAACACAGCAGCTCTTCTTTCATTCACACACTCTGTTTGTTTCTCTCTCCTGCCCTGTTCTGTTATATAACAAACATGTCGTGTCCGCTGGCTTCACCTTGTCTGCTTTGCAGATTATCAGATTATGAATCCGTATGACCGCCGGCGTCCCACCCTGGAGATTCGCGCACACTCGAGACCAAACCCCCCCCGAGACCCCGCGTCACATTATCACCCGTAGAAAAGTGTGTTGTGTGTTAAACTGCATGAAGAAAGTATTTGAGACTTGTGTGTGATTTTGTGATTTTTGTGATCGTTTTATCATTTCTTAAGCTGAATAATATTAAACTAACTTGTTGTTTATGCAGATTGAAGAACCATTATTGAAATAAATGTTTGGGTCCAAATTATACACATAACATCACCTCTCACAATCTCTCACCGGTTTTTGTTCTTCATCCTCAGATGTCTCAGTCTCTTCATCCTCTTCCTCGAGAAACTCCACGTCGGACTCTCCGGGTGCGATGGGCACACAGATGGTGAGGTTGGGGTTGGTGATGTAGCTGTTATCTTCTTCTGGAACCATGGAACATTTTTCTCCGTACTGGCTGAACCTTCCCACAATGCCGTTGCACTCTGCGTGGTTGAACTTGAGGGACACTCGTTCCTCCAGAGTTTTCTGCCGGCGCCAGGTGAGGTTTCCGTTGAAGAGATCTTTGATGGCACCAAACATCCAAGCAACACCAGACTGGATCCGCGCGATGGCAATCTGGAGATTGTTCATTTCTCCGTCCTCGTCGGGTGCCGACAGGTTATCAGAGCTGAAGGAGCTCAGCAGCAGAGCCAGAAACAGATTCAGCACCTACAGAGAGACGGAGGAACATTCCGTGAGAAAATCTGATCCAACAGAGCAATGATGTCACCGCCTCACGTCATTTAAATGACCTATGGTGGGTTTTATTTAAGACTTTTATAGATAATGAAATATGCAGAATTTTCAGTTACTGATTATAAACACAGTATTTACATTTGGCCCCTCCTCTCCACCAAAAGCACACGCCCCCCGACCCTCATTTGCATGCCATTAATTGGCTGGGGCCTAAACATACAAAGATTGTTTCTCTAGACACAAACACCAGCACACACATCTAGTGGATCATAAGTACAGACTTGTTTTTGTTGTACAGTCCATACTTTATTTTTCTGAAAACGCTGCATAAAGCACCTTTCAGATATTTCACACAGGATGACAAAACCTCACATGTACAATGAGCTAAAACCACTAACTGAGTCTATTAATAAATTCTGTTTTTATTGTGATCCTACAGCCGTATGTTTTTATAATAATGAGGCATATGTCTGATCCTTCTCAGAACTCTGGAGCGGGAAAAAACTGTTTCCTGATGTAATTCCTACATCGTCTCACGGAAGACAACAGACCGCTGAGCATTTGCAGGAGGATTTACGGAAACGCCAGCAAATCAGACGAGGATACTGTAAACTCAACAACAAACAGGAAGTGATTTAAAGCCCTTGTCATCAGTTACAGCAACAATTGTTGGTCTTGAGCTAAACCCTTGTTCTCTGAGTCACAACAGCCGCTTGCAAAAACAATGTTCACTTCACATGTTGTCTGATGTATTGTAAGAGCCACTTTGTGGGTTGTCATGGAAACCTGATAAGTTGCACTCTGACTTTTAATCACGCTAAACCGCAAAGATAATCCTGAACAGACTTATGGAGAGAGAGAACGAGAGAGAGAGAGAGAGAGGAAGAGAGAGAGAGGAAGAGAGAGAGAGGAAGAGAGAGAGAGGAAGAGAGAGGGAGGATGAGAGAGGGAGGATGAGAGAGGGAGAGAGAGAGGAATAGACGCGGGCCGAGCGGGAATGAAATGAACAGAGATAATACTGGGCCGTTTAGCGTGTTTGATTTCCATGCGTTATTGATCAAGTTCCTGATCAATACATTTACTTCATAAGCTCAAAATCAAATGGCACTAATATAACAAACAGCTGGTGGGTTTATCGCTCAGTCTCGGTTTTTCTAGCTCCACGACAAACGCAGCCTCACGTCTGAAACCCTCATGAATGCTTAGAAATAACACCAACAATATTTTTGCAGATTTCTTAATTTGATCATTACAGACCCTAAATGACAGCAAATGTGTTAAATCAGTTACTTTAGTTATCAACATTTTTGATAACTTTGGAGAACGTTAGCTAATGTTTAGAGAACGTTGATCTCATCAGCGTATGAACTTTTAAACTCACCACCAGGTTTCCGATGACCATGACCAGCATGAACACCAGAATACAGAGCGGTTGCCCGGCAACCTCCATACAGTCCCACATGGTTTCGATCCATTCGCCGCACAGAACCCGGAACACGATGAGGAAGGAGTGAAAGAAGTCTTTCATGTGCCAGCGAGGAAGACTACAGTCGTAACTGATCTTACACACACAGTCCTGGTAGTTCTTCCCAAACAGCTGCATGCCCACCACAGCGAAGATGAAGACGATGATGGCCAGAACCAGCGTCAGGTTTCCCAGCGCCCCCACGGAGTTCCCGATGATCTTTATTAGCGTGTTTAGCGTGGGCCACGACTTGGCTAGTTTAAACACTCTCAGCTGAGGACGAAACAGACATCAGACTGAATTATGCAGAAGTAAATGATAAGGTCATATTTTGTATGTATTTTTTTAGTTGAACGATGACCTACATTAAAGTTCAGTGCAATGACACTGATGTACAACAAAAAAAGTGTAGCGCACTTTTAAAACGCCTACAATAAAATATTTAATCTCACTAATGGAGGGCGGATTACTGCTCTGACCAGCATGTGGGTGAAGCCATAAAACAGTGTAACAGTTTTGAGTGGAACGTTTTAAAAATGTTACAAAATGTGTTACTGTAAGACAATGTCTAAACGAAACTGCATGTTTAGAACATTCCTAGAACTTTTAGAAACTTTTAGAAACGTTAAAGAAATGTTCTTACAGCCTAAATTAGTTTGATGAGAAGTTTCATAACAATGTGTGTTATAGTTGTTGTAACATTTAAAACATTTCGTTTGGAGACTAAAAATCCTAAAATGGTCTCGTTCTCTCTTACCAGTCTGAACGAGCGGAGCACAGATAATCCCTCCACGTTGGAAAGGCCCAATTCCATCAGACTCAAACAAACGATAACTCCATCAAAGATGTTCCAGCCCTGCTGAAAATAATAGTACGGGTCCAGAGCGAAGATCTTCAGAACCATCTCAGCTGTGAAGATTCCAGTGAACACCTGGTGAGAACACAACACAAGACATTAAGAACAGACACGGTTCTGACACTCATAAGGTAGCGGCATTCCTCACCAGGTTCCCGACGCTGAGCATGCTGTTGAACTCATCAGTCATGGGGTAATGCTCCAGGGCCATGAATAAGGTGTTGAGCACAATGCAGATGGTGATGGTCAGATCGAGGAACGGATCCATCACCATGATCTTAATGCCCTCCTTCACTCTCAGCCAGGCTGGAGAACACGTCCAGATCAGATACTTCTGTGCAAACTCATACCAGCATGGAGGACATTTCTGACGCGCTTCTTCAAGTTCTGAGATGACCAGAGAAATGGAGATCATCATGAGAGGTGGAGATCATCATGAGAGGTGGAGATCATCATGAGAGGTGGAGTTAATCATGAGAGATGGAGATCATAAGATGAAAACCATGAAAATTGACTTATGAGAAAACTGTTTTTTTTTTTTCTGTTATTTTAAGTCTTTAAGGTGAAATATTTCCTGTAGTAGAGAACCGTTGAGACCAAGGAATGTCTTATGAATATTGTTAGTGTTAATAGTGTTAATAGTGACAGAAATCAGTGCTATTGATATAAATGGTCTGTTTTTATATTTCTTTAAAGAATGTTCATGTACCATATGAGACAAATTTGAAGCTAAAATTTGTTTTTTGTTTCAGTTCTGGGTCCAGCCAGTGACACAGTAACTGTTAAATCTGATCATGACATGTTTTTTTTTTTATTTAACATAACAAAACAGAAAATGAGGGAAAACGGATGGATTTGCTTGAACAGGAAACTGTGTCTCACCTTCCATGGCGTCGCTGAAGAAACTGACAGAACTCAGTCCTCTCTTCCTGCGAGGTGGCGGGGCTTCCTCCTGTACCTCAGCAGCCTGTTCTCTCTGACACGCCTGCTCCTGTCAATCAAACATTACACATCAACACGTCAGTCCAAATCCACAACTCTGTGTATTGATGTCTACTGTGTAGTCAGCAGAATCCTATCTGGAACACTACATAGACAGCAACTCTTTGTCTTAAAATCACGCTGCTCATGTCGTTCCAAACCTATATGATGTTTTTTGCATTTAAAAAACACAAAAGAAGATGTTTCGAAGCATGTTGGTGCACTCCACTGTTGGTTGACTTCCACTGTATGAACATAAAAACCACTGAAACATTTCTCGAAATATCTTCTTTTGTGCTTCACAGAGGAAAAAAGTCATACAGGTTTGTAAACTAAAAGTAATTTGTAACAATGATGGTCAATGAACTTTCATTTCAGGTGATCAAACGTTTATGTAATTTGTCTTTTCCTGTTTAGATCAGTCAAGATTATTTGTAATATCTACTAACCACGTCCTCTCTGACTTTCTCCATGCTGGTCGCCAGCGCTGAGGTGGGAGTGTGCGGCCCGACCCCCGTGATGCCGTTCTGGTCCAATGAGACGTTCAGTCTGCCGTTGGGGGCGAATGTGGGCGTCAACACCTGTGAGGAGTGACTCCTCATGCTCCCCGTGCGATGCTTCTGCCACGGCGTTGCCATGGAGCCCGCCCGGCTCCGCCCACCATCATGGACGCTGCGTTCGTCGTCGGCGAAGTCGGCCTCTGAGTTGTTCCTTGGCCGGAAGGTGAACATGCTGAGCTGACTTCCCCGACGAGTGCTGAGGGGATGGGAGGACAGCGTCGCCAGGAGAGGGTGAGCTGGCTGTAGACCATGAGAGAAACAACAATGGCCAAAGTTCTCTGAAAGCTCTTTTCAAATTTGCCGAGTAGTTATTGGAACATTTTTTGTTACTTAATGAAAACGTTATTGAGTTAATACTGGAGAAGAACAGAAGAACGTTTTAAAGTCATGAATGAGAAACGTTTACTTTCTCCTCAAACAGGTCAGTCTTGAATGTTTGGAGATCTGGGTTGTCCTCCATCTCCTCCGACAGATTCCTGTGGGATCTCGTTCTACTTCTGCTCTGTTTCACTGAGTCTTTCCGAGAGAAAGCAGATGGAGAGATTTCTGCTGCCTGGTTCATCTCCGCCTCTTTTCTGCGCTGTTTTGCTAATGCCTTACAAACACAAACAGATCGATGTGTGCAGAAAATTACTATGTGCCATGCTGGTAATATTTGTCTCATGCTAATAGCGTGAAGAGATGTACAGTGTTTTAGGGACAACATTTGCTTTACAAACAGCTTTTTTTAATAATGATAGTCTTAAGCTAGCAAACAATATTTTCAACTTTATATCTGATAGATTTGAGTAAATAATGTTTTGGGAAAAATTTACACTTGAAAATTGACTGTTTATTAGTATTTATGAAGCGCATAATATCATCTATATCAAGCAATAAATCATGATTGAGACATAATTCAGAATTAATAGAATAGGTTTTGATTTCACACCCGCTGCTCCTTGCGCAGATGTTCCATGGCTAGCTGAAACTCTCTCTCTTTTGCCCAGGCCTCCGCGATGGTGGCCTGGTTCTGTTCCTCGTACGCCATGGCCACCACAGCGAGGATCAGGTTCACCAGATAAAAGGAGCCCAAAAAAATCACCAGAACAAAGAAAATCATGTACGTCTTTCCTGCTGATCGCAAAGTCTGGATGAGAACAGAAAGAAACGGTTTCAGATTCACAGAACAAACGGAATAATTCATGTGTGTTAGAACAGTTGTGTTTCCACGTGAGAAAGATCCGTGTGATAAACCTGGTGATAAAGGTTTTCCCAGTAATCCTGCGTCATCAGTCTGAAGAGAGCCAGGAAGGCCCAGCCAAACGTGTCGAAACTGGTGTAGCCGTAGTTCGGGTTCCGACCCGTTTTCAAGCAGTCGAAACCGTCAGGGCATTTCCTGTATGGTCAAACGACAACAATGTGTGACAGAACTGAGTTTGTGCTTGTTATTGTACCATGTCATTGTATTATTTTACTCTCTAGATGTTACCATTATTTTATCTTTATTTGTTTTCTTACTCTTACAAGACAAAAGAAGAAATGAACTGCAGTATTAAACTAAACTAAAACTAAACTTCAGTCCCTTATTGCAGACTGAAGTTCATACACTATTAACTAAACTAACCTGAACTTTCACCAGCAGAACACAGCAGTTGTTCAGAAAGACAGAACCGTTCAGTTTGTGTCCTGCACGAGGTCACGAACGCAAGATTATACGGAAGCAGATGGGTATCGAGTCTCAGTTAAATTTTTTACATTTTGGTTCATCCTCTCTTTCCTCCCGTTACCATAGTAACAGACACATGTCAATCTCACAGTGGGATCATTTAGTAATGCGGCAGCAAACAGCTGGACTGCAGAGACTCAAAATGAGGCCATCTGTAAATCTCTCGCCCGAAGACACACAGAGAGAGAGAGAATCATGATCTCTCTTACAGTGTGTTCAAACACACACAGATTTATAGATAACAGTGCAGTGTCATGCCACAGGATGCGTCTGCAGATATGAATTCAGTTAAGGCATGATATTCCAGAAAGAATTTATACTGTATGGTGCATGTCAGTCTGTAAAATATAATACAACCTTTTCTTGCTTAAATGTCTTTTTAAATGTTGTTTTAATTTTTAAGAATGTTTCTATAACTTGTCCATTATGTAACGTTAAAATGTTGTTTTTAAAGCTAGAAGTTACAAAAACTTTTAACGTTACTGCAAGAAAGTCTTTTAAAAGATTAGTAACTAAGATTTTGTGTGTGTGTGTGTGTGTGTGTGTGTGTGTGTGTTTCTTTTGCAGGTGTAACCCGCTGTCTGTGTCAGAGAACAGGTTAATTCGGTACAGTAGGTGGGAACAGGGTTGCCACGAGGACGGAGATACTCGCATATCCATAGCGACAGTGTCTCACAGGAGGTTGTGCGTCTCTCGGGTTGTACACTCACATTTGTGCTGAGTGTGTTTGTAAGTTCTGACCTTTCACATGAACTGCTGAAGAATTCAGTGTGTTCAGAGATATCCGTAAGATAGTGGGAATGTTTTACTGAAGCAGCTGTGTGCAAAAGTGTCACCTGATGACAACACCGTGACAAGTTTACATTACTCTGACACTAGTGCATTAGCGCAGTAGTACAGCTATAACTAGTACAGCTAGTTTAGTTCTGCGGTGCCTCAGAGTCTCTGGAGATGTGAAGACTTATATCTCAGTCTTACATCATGTGTGAGGCTTTATACTCCATGAGAGAGAGAGAAAGAGAGAGAGGGAGAGCAGTCTTAATCCTCAATGTTCTGTTGTCATAAAAACAGCCATTAACAAACCTACAAAAAGGCTCAGAAGAGATCAGAAGTGAATTGAGGGAAATCCTCTGTGGATTGTGTCATGAGCTGGGAAGACCAGCGACTGGAGTTCTCAGTGTTCATTATCTCTGTGTTCATTATACAGAAACACACACAGATACACAACACTACTGTTACAGGTTACTGTTATTGGTGCTGCGTTTTCTATTATTCTTTTAAAGATATATTTTTGGCCCTGATGATATATTTGCAAATTAAAAAGCAACACATTAAAGTTCATCTCCATCTCTCTCCATCTACCCAACCTGTGCATCCTCACAAGCCACAGCATTACTATCAACAGCCATCAACGCCAATGAAATGTTCTTCTGAGAACGTTCCTCTTTTGAGAACTTTGAGATGATGTCTCAGCAGACCATGTGAGGTGCTGTATCTTCAGAGATGACCCACCCAGCATCACTGCTGTATCCACAGATTAAGGCATCCTTTGATCCTTCAATTTTGTAGAAGTTGTCTAAGAAGAAAGAAGTTCATTCAGTGAAATGTGAGGACATTTCCAGGACATTCCAAGATATTTCCAGGTGAAACAGAAAAATGATTTAAATTTTCTCTTTGAAACTTAACACAAAATGTGTCTGAGTGACATTATTACAGGGGATAAGTTTAAAACTAGAGGTTTTCAAAGTTATATTTTATATTGTAATATTAACATTTTCTTTAAAATAACCTGCAATGATTATTTTATATTTGGAATCCATATATAAAGCATAAAATTAATTAATTAGTTAAGAACCTTCATTAGTTAAGAAGTCCTTTAAAGAAGGCCAGGTCTTATTGTTGCAAACGAAGCTCCCGTTGCCGGGGTAGGTGGAGTTGACGCAGTAGGCGGGGCTTCGTACACACTTCTGTCGTAGGATTCCCATGAAAAGCTGTAGACCAATCAGAGCAAAGACGCTGAGACAGAAGACGGTGAGGATCATCACGTCTGCAAGCTTCTTCACTGACTGGATAAGAGCGCCAACAATGGTCTTCAAACCTTCAGAAACCAGAGAAGAAGAGTCACATTAGCAGCTGATGTTGAGCCAGAATTCAAGCAGAATCAGGCCATTGGCTGAGCCAATGTTGCTTAGTCATGGGCCAATCAGAACCCTTGACTGTTGTTCAAAACATCCAGGTTTTTTAACTAGAAATTTTACTTCACCTTTAACTTGTGTTTGAATCTGGAAGATTTTCCTCACCTGGAATCACTGATATTGTTTTTAGCGCTCGCAGAACTCTGAATGTCCGTAATGCTGAAACATTTCCGAGGTCCACAAACTCTGTCACATATCTGTGAGGAGATAAACAGAAGCAATCGTGCTCAGATCCGTCTCATCTCTGCAGAACGTCATCAGAAACGGTGCTTTGAAACAGCTCAAACATCAGTTAATAAAATAAATTGTTAAGCTGCTTTAATAAACTCTCTCCATATTTGTTTGTTTTTCTGTTTTAACAGCACAAATTCTGCTCAAAGCTCCATCTACAGGAAGTGACATCATCCACCCCAAACCCCCAACAGCAGCAAAGTGATGCAAGAGAAATAATGTCATCAGCTGAGCTTAAGCTTTGACCATTTTGCTGAATTAATAACAAGCGCAGGAGATATTTTGGACACAGTTTGTTTCTGCTTACAGAGAAATAACAAATTACCAGGTTTGTCATTTCAACAATCTCTCCTACTGATGAAGAAAAGCAAAATAAATAAGCGTCTTACACAAGGAAGAAAAAACTTTATAAACAGTTTTGTTCTCTAATGAGGAGAAATGTTCACTGTGCAGTAGTCACTGTGCAGCTCTCTCTATCTCTCTCTCTCTCTCTCTCTCTCAGTTAATCCTGATTTGGTTGAGCAATAATGCTGAATATTTAGGATTTAGGTCACCTGACAAATCCCTTTCAGGTTACCTGCATCCCTTCATTTTATCTGTCTTGTTTTTTCTATTTTTCTTTTCAGTGACCTCTTCCTCAACTCGGCTTCTCCCACTTTCATTTTCAGCAATATGGACTCAACACCTTCTTCATTCACACTTTCATCTTATAAAACAGTTTTATTTTGAGTGGAAACCTTGTTTAAATTTTGTACATCAAAGCTGATGCTTTTATCCTCCTGTGAACTTATTACAAGAACAAACCTGCTGGGGTTTAGTCTCAGTGCTGATGGTGGGAATGTAACTAGTACTAGTAGCTCTAACCTGATAAACTTCTAGATTAAACTAAAGCTCTCGGGCAAGTTAATTAGACTTGAAATACAACACAAACGTTTGATACCGTTTTGTTTTTTAACAGCTTGATGGTCAAAATCTTTCTCCACTTTTGATGAAGATCAAAGTGTGGATCTGAGATCTTCCACAACGTCTGAGGGGATTAAACGCTGACAGACTCACGCCATGACGATGACACTGAAATCCAGCCAGTTCCAGGGGTCCCGCAGAAACGTGCAAGACTCCAGACAGAAACCCCTCGCCAAGATCTTAATCAGAGACTCAAACGTGTAAATGCCAGTAAACGTATATCTGAAAAACACAAGAGAAACGCATGTGAACATCACAGGAACGTTTGTGATCAGTTGTGTTAGTGGACCTGTAAGATCATGCCATGAATGAGTCAGTAAAACTGAACAATACTGATGAAATAATAAATACAGACACTGAAAAGTCGGCCTTTCGTGTGTGAAGTGGACTTTGCATGCATTTCCCCTCGACTTTCAGTCAAAACATGTAGCCTGTTAGGATGTCAGCATGCTTGTACTCAATCTCTTTAACTCCCCTCCATGCAGCCCTTCTGTAATGTTTTTTTTCAGCCAGGTCATCGTGGCTTTTGTATTAGGATATAATCAGTGAATATGGAACCTCTGGTCATCTGTTAAAATCTAGGCCAGAGCTTAGATACTGTAAACCTGTGCTAGCAGATTTATCCTAAACGTAACCCTGTCGCTCCTGTGGGGTGCAACAGAACGTTTTTATGACAGGAAGTGACATCATGGGGATGTAGCATCGCAGAGGCTGCAGGCAGAATGGAAACAGTTAACTGAGACTCTTACCGATGCTGTTATCAGGACCCTAGCAGAGATGAAACGTCTGGTAAGCGTTTCAAAACAAACTGATGAGCACAAACTGTGTCTGACTGTGATGGATCTTCATCTTCTAGTGCATGATGGTGAATTCACATCATTTCATCACTTTATTACAATTTTATTTTATTGCAGTATGTTGCAAAGTTCATGTTGTGCATTTGTTTACTGCACTGAACACACGTAGATTATTTGTTAGTTTTTATATGGATTTTTCACATATTTATATAGCATGATAGTGATGTTTAGAAAATGTCTACATATAGTTCTGAAACATAAGCAGGAACATAATCTTTCTCTTTGTGTTAAACAGATGTAAAGATGTCACTCACTCTAGATACTTGGTCCACAGCGGAGGGTCCGACATCGCCATGAAGCAGCAGTTTGTCAAAATTGTGCACATGATAAACAAACTGAACAAAGTACACAGGTTAAGGAAATTCTGTGTGTGTGTGTTACTGATCTACAGGGCGTTTTGTATGTTTGTTCTTTTAACAGACATTTTTTAAGGTGGTCCTGAAACGATGAGACGAAGTGATGAGACTGGAACATAATGTTGCTTCTCTGCAGTGGAAACGAAGAAAAGATTTAAGCCCATTGAGACGCAAGCGGCTGTTCCTTCACCCTGTTTTGTGTGTTACGTATCTGAGCTTTAACATGGACTCAGGCTGGGATTTTCTGAGCCTGTGGCATTTAGGGATAATACAGCATATCAGTGGCCCAACCTGAACTGTCATAACAAACCCTGAACGGCTGAGAAACTGCCTGAAACTCGATTTTAAAACCGTAACATTCTCAAAATGTGGTGACAAATGTGTTCGTTTGCTTTGAAACAGGAGTAGTTTCTCCTCAGTTTTATCAACATCTGAAATGGGTTTTATTTTTCCTCACAATTTTGACAGTAAGCTGGTGATGATGTAATCTGGGGCTATTTTTAAAAGATCTGCCCCCATTATGAAAATCAACTTTAATCGTCACACAGTCAATGTTAGTGTGTTACTGTTTAAATCCACTGGTACCACATTTAGTTAGTTGTACCGCCTCTGAGAACAACAGCTAATGGGTTTATTTCAACATTTTAAAACGTATGAATAATTATTTGGATTAATATATTTCTACCAAGCATTATGTTTTTAAACTTGATCTGTTTTAGAGTGTTTGTACCAACATTAAACAACAGCTTAAAATGCAGATCTATTGTGAACTACTGAACTACTGAGACTATTTGTTTCATTTTTTTAATCCTTTGAGATTTTGTATAAATGATGTAAAAAGGTAAAAAAGTGCTTTTTGTTAAAATTGATCTGAATAATTTCAGTTCACTGATAAATGTTCACAATATGCCACCACAATTTTAAATAGACCCCATTGAGTTTCCTAGTCAAACATCTTATTTTTAACATCTCTAGTTATTTCTGCATTGTAACGGCTGTGACTGTCGCTGTTAGGTGTTAGTTTGCAAACTCGCATTTCTTCCTGTCCACCGCACACCTGCACGCATGCTAACCACAGACACGCTAACATCTGCGCCCGCAGCGGCCCTGTAACACGCAGCTGTCACATGATGCCAAATCACTTTTGCTCTTATTTCATTTGGGGAATTAGAAGCGGAGTATCAAGGGATTTGTTTGGCAGCGCCGCAGAAGAACATCACAAAGCTGTTTCAAAAATGAAAAAAATCCAACAGAGTTCTGTTGGGATGAGAGGAAATTGTAAATATTGTAGCTGTATTTATAGCTGTACTTGTGCAACTTAAGGTTCGATTGGAATATTTATTAGTTTCATAGTTTAAATGCTGCTTACAGTAAGTACAGTATGTACAGTAGACACATGCAGACACATGTTCTCATAAGACTGTAAAGGATATGAATGGACTAGAATCCGTATTGAGATTCTTCTAATGCAGTGAAAAGGACTAAAGATGTACAGAGCAGATGTGGAACTAAAGCGGAAGATGACTTTTCCCTTGTTTATTACTATAAACGTCTGCAAAACAGAAGAAGACAGTCAATGTGGACAGATAAACTCACTGTGCACACAGACATGCATCAGATCTCGGTTCTGGTGCAGCAGAACATCTCAACGTTCATCTGCAGGTTCACTCACCCTCTGGTTTTTGAAGTAGAAAGGGTCGATGTCTTCCAGAGGAACTCCAACCAGTCCTGGAGGAACGTCACCAAAGATGCGAGGCAGCACCTTCCCAGCCTCCAGGTCAGCCCGGGGTTTGGGCTCCTCCGTGTTTCCAGGATCCTCCTGGTAATCCTTTGCATTCTTCGCCCGCTCTTGGCCGATCCTGAGCTCGATGGCAGCCAGAGACTCGCGAGTGAACGGTCGCAAGCCGTCAGGACCCGCTGGTAGGAGCATGGTGGCCATCTTCTCATCCTGATCCTCCTCTAGATGTTACTCAGAGCTGGACCACCATCAGGAAGAAAAAACAACAAAACGTTCATTTATCTTCTCTTTACTTGTTTCATGTTGCTTTTAAATTCCTTTGTTTCCATTTATCTATTTAATTTACACCATATTACAGACTGTTGTACACATTTTCCCCTTCTGATATGATTTAACTCCAGACGTTTGCCTTAAGTTGATGTTAAGTTAAAGCACACGGCTCTGTTAAGCAGTTCACTAAACTGTTACCAAACAGATTTAACAGATTAACACATTGTTATTATTGATGTTTGTTTAACCTCTGAATAGTGGCTGTAGGGATATTCCCTCAGGAAAACATTTGAGAGAACATTAGTAACTGTTTAGAAAACGCTTCCTGTTAGATGGGTAGTATAAAAAATAAACTTTTTTAGATTTTTTTACCCAGTAAATGAACGTACGAATTGGATGGAAGTTCATCTATCATGTGACTGACTGATTTCAGATCTAAAGTGTGACACAAACGTCTGTCATTCTCCAGTGAGTTTGTGTATTTATTACATAATAACACTTGACCTCCCGCTGAACTCATGATTTCATTGATTGCAGCTGCATGTTGTGTAAGAACATCCAGTAAGTCTGATGTGAATAAAAGCTTATCCAGCCCTGACCTTCTCAGCCTCCTGCTACATCCTTCAAACTGACCGGAGCATCAGACTCGGACGATGGAAGCATCAGATAGTGTCAGATGTTAGGCCAGCGCACTCAGCTTTATGTTAGCTAAAACTGTTCAGGCTCAGTCTGTCCTGCAGCTTCGTTCAATTCTTGTCTCAAGACTAGATTGGAGAAGAAAGTTCCTATTTCTCTCTAAGGAAACATGTCTCTAGAAGCAGAAAGTGTTATCTAACGGCACAACAAATGTATCTGTTCACAATATAGTTATATACATATAAACAAAACACTATAAGTGTTTCAGCTCATAAACTGACCAAATGATGTTCTAGTGATATCGACATATCGATTTTGTGAGTGTTGGGGTGAGGCAGTTATTGTTACAGATAAACACACTCACACACACTTTTATCAACTTTACTGTAACTGAGTGCATGTTGTCTGGGATCAAACCCATGCCCTTGTGTTGCTAGCATCACGCCTTTTCAGTTCAGCTACATAAAAACATTATCACTCGCTGTGTGTCAAATCTCTGAAATGAAATGCAATCAAAGTTGATTTTGTTAATCGTCTTAACAGTGTATTCACACACACACACACACACACACACACACACACACACACACACACTCACACACACACACTGTTCCTCGTGGGCTCTGTTTTCTCGACACCCAATAAAATAGGTGACTCTATTTTAGATGTTATTAGTTCTGTAAGAACATTTGGTTCCTCAATATAGAACTGACCCCCCTCTCTCTCTGTCTCTCTCTCTCTCTCTCTCTGTCTCTCTCTCTGTCTCTCTCTCTCTCTGTCTTTCTCTCTCTGTCTCTCTCTCTCTCTCCACACACACACACACACACACACACACACACACACACACACACACACACACACTTCTACACTGTTTATATTTGACTCTGTTTCTGTCTTCATCTGTTTCTATCCTCTCAAGTTAATATTTAAGTTTAAGTTAAATTACTGATTTATGGTCAAGCCCATTTTAATTAATATTTACAAATTGTTTTTTATTCTGTTTTTATGCTGCATTTTAGCTCATTTTATGCAAGATTAACAACCCATTTGTGTTAAAACCTTTATAACAAACAGGGTTATAATAAAACCCAACTGATAAAGGAATGTCATGTTTTACAGCTCTGAGGGTCGTGTGGTCCTGATGCAGATGAAAGCAGCAGATCTATGGCGGATCATTAAATGGGAGGTGTCGTGTTCTGCAGCCATTTTGCATGACATCCATCCTGCCCGCGGGTGTATCAACTACCCGAATCTGAATTGACTTATTATCTCCAACCAATAAGTTACAGTGAGAGCTGAGGACAGATAAACCCGCCTCACATTTCTTACCTCCAGATATTTTGTCACTTAACTAGGGAAAGAGCTTTTTATCCTGATGGCACGGAAGGTCCACAAAATGCGGTTCCCTTACGTTTAAAGCACGAATCTCTGTTTCTGTCGATGCATTTGTGCTTTAAATGGCCCAGAAACCGAAAAACCAGTCAAATCAAGAACTTTTTAAACTCACCAAACAACTATTGGTCAACTAAAGAACACTTACAGGTTTCTTGCAAAAGTTCTTAGTCTTGAGGAGTCAAAGAACCTTTGAAGAACCTTTGTTTGTAAGACAGCTTTTATAGTTCCCAACTTACTTCATAATCTCATATAGGAAATTAAGCAACAGCAGTGATTAGAAAACGGTGTTTAAACACTAATGCACACGTGTAATATCATCCAATACATACATATATATTATCCCATAACTTTTGAAATGAAAGTGATTTTCTTACATGTAAACTCGCAGCACTGCGTCCACGCATGTTCCATTTACCGCGCTGATGTAAATCCAAAATCCCAAACTGATCCATAGTGGATAAACCCAATCCCAGATGAAACTATTCCGTTAGGCTCGGTAAGACTTTCAGATGGCAGCAGACATTGCAGGTAACTTGTTTTACATTAAACTCACTGTGCCAAGCAGGTGCGGCGCTTCCAGATTCCCGCAACGCTCACGAGTTTGCGCAGCACAAATGTAACTTTAAATCTATGTTTTCTCGGCATTCATGTTAAATAGGCATCCAAACGTTGTCCGTGGTGTTCTTTGGAGGTATATGCGCGTTTATTGCGTTTTTTCCAGCTTATTTCGAGCGCAGCATCACTTTGCGCGTCTCTCTGAGCGCAAAATATGTTGCGCTGCCAAACACCCTGCGCGCGTCCTTCAGCTGCGCCACAGGATTACGCATCATAACCAAACACTCAACTGCTTTCAAAGTAACAAAATATGACCTGTTTGGTCTTTTTTACATTATGTTCATTGCATTATATGTTATATGTAATTGCTGGGTGCGTTGTGTCACTTTAAGCACAATTTGGTTTCCATTCTGTCCTATATAGTAAAAAAGAGCAAACACAACATTATTATTTATGGTTGGACTCGACTGGCTTTTCATAAAAGAACAAGGTTTTTGCAGTTAAAACATGATGTCATATTAAACTAATAATTTATCCCAAACTATGAGAAAATGTCTCTTTTCTCTAACACTTTTGTTAGCGTTTCGCTAGGAGATGAAATGTGAACTTAAGTATGAAAAACAGAAACTGGAATTTCTTTAAAGCAACATATAAAACTGTTTCCTGAAATAGTTGACTGGTTGTACAACTCCCTCTACTGGCCTTCTGTAGTCAAAAAGTCTCTCCGTAGACAAAAAACTCTTTTATCTGTACATCTGTTTATTTGAACATTGTCATTGTCATTGTACATTGACACAAAATATATATTGTGTTAAGTTTTACCTATTACACTTTTAAAAACAGTTTA
>JBAJNP010006088.1:7360-26717 GCA_036877545.1 Yasuhikotakia modesta
TGTGACATTTTAAAACCCTGACCCTTGACGCTTTAACAACTGATGCTTTAAAAGCCTAGATGCTTTAAAAGGGGTGGGATATAGGATATATAGGATATGGGATATAGTTTTTGGTCGTCTTGTAATATACAGTAATGGTGATATTAAATCACTTAAAGGTAGGTGGTATTGCCAAAAAAAGGTTTTTTTTACTATTCCAAACACACCTGG
Source organism: Yasuhikotakia modesta (assembly GCA_036877545.1). Taxonomy (NCBI): domain Eukaryota; kingdom Metazoa; phylum Chordata; class Actinopteri; order Cypriniformes; family Botiidae; genus Yasuhikotakia; species Yasuhikotakia modesta. The sequence continues at coordinate 7,571 of JBAJNP010006088.1, forward strand.
AATAGTGATGAACAACTCCACCGGTGATGCCCCAGTTTCATCAGGACCTCAACAGGAAGTGTCTGAATGTATCTGTAACTGTCTGTTTATATGATTATAAAACAATGTTTTTTAAGTTAAGGAATCATGTGTCTTTACAATGAAATGGCAACGTGAAGCAGGACACATAGAGAATAAATAGTCAACACTGGTCACACAATTTGCTGCTTCAAACATGAATTAACAAGATGCCTAGAGAACCGATTCTCATTTTTACAAACTCACAAGGTCCTCACAAGGATCATAAACGTTTTACACAGTACAGTATAGGGCTATACAGTATAAGAGGCATCACGTTTATAACTATACAAACTCTCGTCAATTGGGCAGTTTGTACACTAGAGGGCGCGCACGTTCTTTTTAAATCTGTGATTTGTATTTTAAGGGTTTTTGTTATGTACGGTAAACAATACCCAAAATGTGACCTCTGCATTTAACCCACACACTGCAAGTTGTGAACACACACAACCCGGAACAGTTGGGCAGCTATCAATGCATCACAATGTGACTTTAACCGTAACTCAAGGGCACTTCGTTTGCTACCAGCCGGTGCTGGAATCGAACCACCAACCTACTGATTACAAGCCGACTCTCTAACCAGTAGACCACTGCCCCATTGACCCCATACACATGTGCGCACACAAACACATGCACACTCTTTTGCTGCTTACTTTAGGCAGCTCTGACTCATTCTATCCCACACATATTTTCAGCACAAACCATAATAATGACAAGTCCACACAAAATGTTTGCAGTTTGTACTATTTGACCTATAGTCACAATTGTGTTATCTTGTGTTATCTAGAAGAAACTTAGAATAGTGAAGACTTAAAATAAGGAGATATGTTCCCATCTTGTTAACAGTAATAGCCTACCGACTAAAGGCAAAAATGTACATTTTGTATGCAATAAATGTGTCATTTACTTTCTTTCATGTCATTTGAAAAATTTTCATTATCCCATAAAGTATAAGGACTGACCTCTTCATAAACACGTTGATGGTGGGGTTCCAGTCAGAACGCAGGTTCCTCATGACTGCTAAGATTTAGATACGTGTCTATCATTCAATTGTTCTGCATGTAAACAAATGTACCATGAGAGTTTGAAAAACACACTGAAAATGTACAGGTTATATGGACTAATAGTTTCATGACAATGCAAGAGAAAAGAAGTTTTTGAAAATAGTTTATTATAATGATTTAGTAGAAGGCCATATAATTTATCAAAATATATGATTTCTCACTATTGTCAAAAATATTGGATCATAAGTGATATATGAACTAATCTGAGGTCAGGAGGACTAAGATTTGATTCTGTATGCTGTGCCAGTCCAATATCATACAAACACAGTTCATATAATTTACTGTAAACAAACGATAATATAGAGCTTCATTCAAAGGTCAACTGCTTTAAAACTTTGGTCCATTTCTGTTTCTTTTCTCTAATTGTTTAATAAAATGTCTTTGGCAGGCTGAGATCAACTCGCAATGTTTAAATGCATAAGTTACATATCCCTTATACAAAGAAATTTAATTGTATAGTAATCTAACAAACGCACAGCGTTTGCGAATCAAAGCATCATATTAATAAAGACAAAAATACAAATTTGTATTCTTGTGCAAATCTCTTACACACACACACACATACACACACACTGTAAGGTACGGATTTATAAAAATCCACCTTAGTCTTTAAATGTCATTAGAAAAACTTTACACAGAATCAAATTGCTGTTTTCTAAAGATCAAAACAAAAATGCAATTGATCTCTAGTCCCTTATAAACTACATAATACTGATATTTACTGAAATCATAATACTGAGTTTTAATCTCACCTTCATTCAGTCTGACCTTAACAGACTCTGCATCTTTCTATGATATGTCCGTTTGTTAAAAAAAGGTAGCTTAATGCATAGCACATATAGATAAATATTACTTTTTCAATGTTAGTTAGTGTGTATTTTTGTTAAGCATAAGAATATCTGCAAAGTTACAACGCTCAAAGTTCACTGTAAAGGGAAAGCCTCTCACTTAATTAAAACCTCACTAAGGTTTCACAGTTTGAAACCCCAGGTGGCACATGTGATTCTAGTTAATCCATATGTGGTTTGGGTTAAGTGATAAGGTAAAATTGATTCCATTGTTACGTTTACCTGGGAGCTAAACATGGCGATTTATTGTAAAGAAACAATAGCATAATAGGAGCCATGCTGTGTTTAATAGTAGGAACCCAGATGTGAGGTCATGTGGGGGGAGGAGTGGCAGGGGCTGGGGTAGACGCCTGCTGCAGGGGGGCTCCAGTAAGAGCCCTGAGTGGAGAAGAACCTGGAGGATGTCTGAGGATGAGGAGACACAAAGTTCATCTTGTGAGGGTGGTAGGAGCTCATGTAGGGCAGGTCTGTGGGGTACTTGAACATGGACGAATCTGGAGGGTGGGGCTGCAGGGCCTGTGCAATGCCGTGGAAGTCAAACTTGTAGGCGTAGCGCTTGCCGTGCACTTTGGTCATGATGCTTTTGTCATAGTAATATCGCAGAGCTCGACTCAGCTTGTCGTAGTTCATGTTGGGTTTGCTCTTCCTCTCGCCCCAGCGCCGCGCCACCTCGTCCGGGTCTGTCATCTTAAACTCTCCATTGGTTCCTTCCCATGTGATGCAGGACGAGTTTGAGCTGTCAGACAAAAGCTCCAACAGAAACTGCCACAGCTGGATCTGACCAGAACCTGACACACACACATAACACACATATGACTTCAGGCTGATAATAGTTTTTAATCACCATGCTGTCAAATCATGGGCCTTTTTATTTAGTGAGGACCAGTAAATGTGTCACAAGTTTGTTGTCATGATATTTTACAATGTCAGTGAGGACATTTTATTTTGATTATTTTATTATTATATTTATTTATTTATTTTATTATTTATTTATTTATTATTATTGTTTTATTAATACAACTACAAATAATGAATCTGTTACCTGGATTTGCCAGCCTGCTGCTAGTTGGTCCCAAAATCTGATACGGATCTAGAGGCACACACACAAAAAAAATATTTTGCTGTGTGTTTGTGTGTGTGAGGTTAAGTGATGTGTGTGTTGTGTTTATGTTTGAATAATGTGTGTGTTGAGGTGTCTTACCTAGTTGTCCTTTCTGCTCTTCAGCTTTGCTCATAATGGCAGCAGAACTCTGAGAAACTTCAAACACACAACATGCTGTAACTTATTGTATGTTCAACTTTAGAAATGTCTTTTAAACACTAGATTCATATTAAACACGATACAGTTTAACTACAGCATGTGGTGTGATATTTACAGCAGCATTTTCTCAAACCTTTAGATGCAGAAAGAGGCTGAGGCCACCCCGAGCGTCTAACAGTTTCATAACTTAAGTCTGTAACACAGAACCAGCACCCGCATGTGGTTACAGTTCCCAGTCTCCGCTAGAGGGTATAGATGTGTGCGTTCAGACTTGTACGTCTATCTTTGTGAGGACCATCAGAGCCAAAGGACAAAGAGAGACCTTTAGAGTGACACCCCTTTAAATGGCTGTTTGTAGGTTAAGACTTGCTTTGAGGGTTAAGGTTAGGGTTTAGGATCATAGTGTGTGGGAGAGAGAGCAAGAGAGTGTATGTGCATTCCTGTGTCATTTAAACTTAATTTTGAACAAAATAAAGGCTATAATAGTAATCCTGTCAAACAAATACATGTAAATATTAATTCTAGGTTTAAGTATATTTTCTTGTAGTAACATTTACTGTCCAAACAATACAATACCTGCTCTGGTCGGACACCTTGGAGTGTCTGTTGGGTAAATGGCAGCATTTGGAAAAATAAAACTTGCTCCTCCTGAACACAACCAAGCAAAAACACAAAAACACATCATGTGCCAAAAGCCTTCTTGTGTTATACTGGGACAATATTCCAACAATAAGCATCAGTGAGCACAAGCTCATGAAATGACAAGACACAACAAAGTTGCATACAGACAGCACAGAGAGAGAGAGAGAGAGAGAGAGAGAGAGAGACAGACTACACACAGAGCCCATCATCTGTGCGTTTGCATATGTCTGACAGTAACTCAAAGACATGTAAGCAGTGAGAGTGGGGCAGAGAGGCAGAGGAGCGTGAGGGGCTGCGGCCAGCTTACCTGTGTTGCGCGCATGCATTAACTGCGGGGAATTTTGCAAGGCTTTGTCAACATCATCTGAAGTCAAGTGAGGAAGAGGCGCTGAGAAACAAAACATCCAGTGACAAATAAAAACTGATAAAACTCCTTGCTAAATGTTGACAGGCAAACAAAAAAAGAAAGAGGGAGAGAGGGGGACATACAGACAGAGTGAGCAAAAGTGAAACAAAGTGAGAGAGAGAGAAACAGAAAGAACAAAGCAGGAGACAGAAAAATCTGGCACATGTTGTATTCTGTACAAAACACAAAGTTTCTAAAATTAAATCAGTGTTTGTTTGTGTCTTTGTGCATTTTTAACTCCTGTAATTCTCATTATTCTAGTCAATTTAATGGTTTTTAAAATTAAATTGGAACTCAAATTTCACCATGATGAAAAAAATTAATAAATATAGTTTTCATGAAATAATGTTAATAAATGATGAAAGAAAGCAAGGAAGGTAGAAAGAAAAAAGAAAATCACCTTACACTCAACACTACAGAAAATGATTTGTTTTAAAAACTATTCCTTTTTCCTCTTAACTGCAAGTAAACTGTGACCTGACTTTTTGACAGATGTAATAAGATTGGTGTTTTGAGTTATTAATACATATTAATTATGTAAATTAATCTTGTGATCTTGTGACATCAGACTGTCAATAAGAATTATAAATAACGTGACTTAAAATGACACAAGAAAGCTTAAAGAGAGAGAAATATGCGAAACTACAGAACATAAAGCGAGAGAATAAAGCACTTTGTCTGCTGCGGTGTCCCTCACTCTCTCTGAGGTAGTGCAGGTGAGACAGGAGAACGTCAGCCGTGTAGCTGCCCGTCAAACGCTGCAGATCGTCTCTGTTCATCTTGCAGAGCTGCTTTCCATCGAGGTTCTGAAACAGAGACGCATCCATCTCTGGAAGAGCGTATTCCTTCACGGCCCAGTCCAACCACTGAAGAACATGTTCTGTGGACCACAGGCTGGGATCTGCAGCACACAATACACTCATGCATGTTCAAACACTTTCTGAACTGAACTTCGCGGCTTTCTTTGTTAGTTTAGCACATTTTATGTCAGGGGGTTTAAAACTTTAGGTAACTCCTGATCTGTTTATGAAACTACTGCTACAACACAGAACTCGCCTGTTCGGCAACTTATGGTAGAACTAGTTGACTAAAATGCTCATATGTACTAGTAAATATGAATGTGAGGCTGGCAGGTTAAACATTTACATTACATTATTTTTTACATATATAACAGGGAACAGCATTTTAAACAAGTCTACAGCATTAATGTATAGAACTACACGTGTGTGAGTGTGTGTGTGTCTTACAAGAGTACAAACTTACAACATAAACTCTGAGCTGCAGATATCTGAAAACAGAACAGAGCAAACAAACACACACAGACCAATAGTGTGTGTGTGTGTGTGTGTTACCTGCAGGTACAATAACTCTACGTTCATTGGTTGTCATGTTGGGGGGCGGGGCATGCTTGTCCTCCATGTAGTTATTAAAGGTCACTGGAACATTCACACCAGAACAGGTTTTTTCTTTACCTACAATACATTCCCTCTGAGAACTCCTACACACACACACACACAGAAATGATGATTGAGTTTCACTTCATATGAATCTCTTTGGTTCTGGGGTTACACACACACCACAATGACAATATATTGTGTTGGTTGACAGCATGTTACAGATGTGCAGCTTAAATTGCATTTAACATGGTATCTAAACACTGGAGTAAGTAGAAATTGTGATTCTGATTGGTCAGTTATGGCAATCAGAGCTTAAATGCTCTACATGAATTCACTTTAAAATGCTTCAAAATTAACAAAATGCTTAAACGTTTTAAAATTAACTACCACCTAGTGTCACTCCACACTCTCCTGATAAATAAATGGGAGCAGCTCTGGTTTTCCGGTTGGAGAGCTGTACTCTGGTTCACTTCCCAATGCCAGAAGGAAACGACTGAGGTGGTCCTGAGCAAGTTCCCCAGTACCCTGAGGGCTGCAGTGCTGCCCACCGCCCCAGACTATCTCAGAAAATGGATCAGCATACCTGTAACCCTATACCTGAACGTGACTTCATCTACACTCAAACAGCGTTTAGTCTTAATTGGTTCCTTATTTTGGTAAGCAGTTGAATAACAAGCGAGATAATGTTCTGATTGTTCACTATTTGCAGATCATTTATCAAGATCTCCCTGCAGCCAGAGGACAGATGTGAGGATCTGCTGGAATGTGCCATCAGGTTCCAAATCAAGCTGCCAAATCTGAACGTCCTAAACCTTCAGAGAAGTTCTGCACACGTGTGGAGCAACTGTTGTTCTCCGTCTGGTGGAAAGTTCAACCAATGCAGCTCCACACATCAAGTAAAACACACACAGGAACCAAATCAACCATTAAGTCGAGATGCGAGACCTTGTTCTAGGTCACAGAGTTCCATCAGGCAGAAAACACACAAAAAGTGTAAGATGATGTATTACTGCCACACCAACATTAAACAGTCTTATTACACTGACCGAATGTAACTGATCTTTAATAGTGGACCACATAGAGACAATATGTCTCAAATTGTATATAAATATAATATAAATATACATTTATATATAATTTAAAATAAGAAAATATTGTCTTATTTTCTCTCAATAATTGTCTGAAAAGTGGCAAAGAAAACCTTCCACTGATCAACTCTTCATTCTTAGGGTTTTACAATCTGGGCAGAAAAATCACAATAAACCATCTTTGAAATTAATCACAGAAAAATCCAGCACATGTTTGACTGGAGAACTGCCATAATGCCACATGTCTTGACTTCTGTCAGGCAGAAGAATAGAAAGTTGACATGATTTGTTGTTTAGTGTCTGTGTGTGTGTGTGTGTGTGTGTCGGTTCTGCTGTTTCACTGTCTGTGTGTCTGTTTGTCAGTCTATTCGCAAGCCCAGGAATTAATATATACAAAATATCAATGCAAGTGGCCATGTTTTCAAACAGAAAACACAAGCACACTATCATGATTTTACTTTTCATTAAGTTTCTAGTTTTAATGCAATTCACTGACAGAAGGTCTGAAATGATACAAATGTTTTTAGCCGTTGTGTATTTGTATAAAACTGCCTCTTTAACACACACAAGATTTATTAAAACTGAAACATATGGTGCTGATTACAAGATATTAGAGACAGACAGACATGCCTGCATTCAACAGTTTTATTATTTAAACTGAGTCACCTGGAGTTGTTCACCTGCGCTGCTCCCACGCCGCACTCCATCTTCACTGTGACACGCCCAGGGGGCGGAGCCAGCCAGTCCTCCTGCTGACCTCTGGGACTGAGTTTACTGGACCCGTATTCGCCTGTGGCTGAAGCCGTCATCAGTGTCTTAGACTGAGCCTCTCTGTAAGCACACTCAAATAAAGACTGATCCTCACTCACCACGGACTCCTACAGAACAAACACACACACAGTATTTACAGAATTTTGTCTTCTAAATGTATTAATGTTACAAATTCTGCTTTAATCCAGCATTAATCACATGGACACTATGGAGAAAAACGCTATTTTAGCATTTAGTTTATTGTGAGTGGCTATGAGGAACTTCAATAGTAATAACACAATAATTGTGTTCAGAGTACCATATAACAGAAACGCTCTCTGTTTCTCCTGTGCTGGAGGAAATGATGTCAGAAAGCAGATGAATCTGCAGCACACTGATAGCTGCTCACATCAACACTCAATGCTCAGATATATTCCCTCCCACCTCAGACACACTGGGACAAACAGATAAACAAATATCATCATGTGTAAACAGAACCTGAGCTTTATGAAGAATATTAATCAGATGTGCGCTGACAGCTGATGAAAACCAAAGGCAACAGAATGAATAAAGCTGTCAAAAGTCACATGTGTGGAAAGTCATATTCACTCTGCAAGAATATCAGGTTTCCAAGCAAACACACACATCACTGAAAAGTGCCAGAGAGACTCATCTAACCAAAGGCAAGAAATACAGCGATTTAGAGTCTGCTCACCGCTGCCAAAGAAAACCACTGATATCCCATTTCAACAGACAGAGAGACAGAGAGAGAGAGAGAGAGAGATGCTGTATGCAATATAAAGTACAAAATACTTCAATACAAGCAAGTAGGCACCAGCTATTATTAATAACACTTCAATTTATTTTTAGTCTATTGAAATAAAGTACATACTGTAAAAGCATACAGACAAAAGTTTTATTACGATTTATATTTATTACTTCAAAGCAAGCTTTGAATGCTTTAAAAATTAGTTCAATCTTACTAGACTTTTACATAGCAATCAAGTTCACTTTATTTTATTTTAATCATTTATTAGTGATTATTGATTAAATATTATTATTTTATTTTAAATAATTTATATGTTCATTTTCTATGCATGATATGTATGTGTAAGTGTTTGAAAGTATATTAAAAGCACATTTAAAATAACACTGTTGATTAAACTCACTGTAGATATCCTTAAGATGATCTTATTGTAGTATACTAAGAGAAATAACCTTCAGTTGAAGCTGAATGGCAGATCGACTTATTCATGCAGCAGACAGGAAGTTCTCTCACACCATTTCCTGCATTCCTGACACTACAGGATAACAGAGGCTGGGTGCGGACGAGGAGAAACCCATCCATCAGCATTCTGATGGTAAATGTGAGGGTCTCTGATGGATGTTGAGGAAAGAGAAACCGCCCATCATTAAAAGAGCAGGAGGGAGAGAATGTCATAACCTCAGGCTCTGGCGTCAACAGATGGCCGTTCCCAGCCATCAGCCGCTGCAGGTCTCTCCACTGTTACAACAAATCACTCGTCTCTCTCTTTAACTGTGAGAGTTTAAAGAGTACAGATTTACACCTATAGAAGATTTAATAGAATAAACCTCCGGTTTTGATGATTTCTTTCAGTTCTTCAAAAAGAGCACCTGTCACAAACATCTGAAAATCTCCATCAAGCTGAACTCCACCGAACTGAATCTAAACTCTGTAATGGAAAAACACAATATGATGGACTCACAGCCCTCTTTGACTTTATCATACAGCAACACTTTGATATTACAGACAGAGATTAAGTTAGAAGCAGCTTTAGTGCTTCTGTATCAGAGAACCATCTTAAATGCCACTTATTAATAACGAAAACGCTGATTCGTTAGAAAGCAAAAATACAAAATCTGCAGCTTTGGATACAAACTTGATGAGCCGTGACACAACAACCCTAACTAACATTGCTAAACAACTCAAATTTACAAGGCAGTGAAAGGAGATCTAAATTTGGTGAACAGGGTGTTTTCTCTTCATCTCACACTCATAAAAGTCTCTCAAAAACATGTTTTGCAACAGTTCTGGTTTTTGCTGCTTACCTTGATGGTGCCGGCCACGTCGCAGCGGGACCTGCCTGTCCCCCTTTTAACGTTAATATGTGTGTTTATGGTGGTAGTTGTGCTGAATGCCGTGTGGAGAGGATGAGACCGTGTTAAAGCTGGAAGTGAAGTCAGCAATGGCAGGAAGAACTTTCTACTGCTTCTGGCGGCCACAGCTCAAAGAAACAGGATATTTGGGAGAGCAGAGATAAGCTGAACTTAAACAATGATGTTTTTCTGGACACTGTGTGTGTGCGTGTGTGTGCGTGTGTGTACTTTAACAGAGAGTGAGATACATGGAGGTGAAACAGTCTGAAAGACTTACAGATGGACTAGGAGGCTAGGGGCCCCTCATCTATAATAAACTGCAAACATCAGACCCAGTGGTCAGTCTGAAACTCTTTTACATCATTCATTTACACTGACGCTAACTGAAGCCACGTCTATCAAACTACAATACTACTGTAATGCAGTTAGCTAGCATCAACACGTTCATGTTGCAGCCAGAGAGGAACGACACGACACACTCACATTTATACACACACCCATCCAGAAGCCACATCACCAAACACTAACATCATTATTAAACACAAACACAGTGCAAATGAATGCAGCTGTGAGCTTCAGGTCTGTCTTACACACTTATCAGAGTGTGACTGAGAACATTATGCCTCTCTGATACATTCATCAAAACAAACACTGAGAAGCACTTCAGATGTTCCAAGAAATCAATTTGTTAAAACATTTCCAAAAGTTTAGAATTACACAAACACACACAGAGGGTTTCCGTTTGGTACTGATGAGGTTGTGTGGTATACCACTTCCTGTTTTATGCACCATCATTACACCAGAGAGAATGTGTGTTTTAAGAGTGTGTCTTTCTACCAATGTCTCTCATTCTTTGCTTTTATTCTTTCCTCATGTAAATAAGTGATTCTGAGCCACAAATACACACACTCACACACACTGATCTGGGATCTGGAGATCTCAGACTTGCCCAGTATCACAACACATCACTACTTCTACACTTTTACACTACAACGTCAAATCACTGTAAAATTCTGTTGTAACCAATTACTATTCCAATTCTCATGTACATATTTTAAACAGAACATTTCAGACCACACTGAGAGCAACAAAATAACTCACAGAAAACTTAACAGGCTGTCCATCTATCAAACAAACAGGCTCCTGTACTCAGGCCTGACATTACATGCAGAGGAAAGCCAGTTACCTCAGAGACCTGCTGTGAAACGTCTGCCCCGCCGCCGCAGAGAACTCGTCTGTAGGGCAGCGCACCGCGAGCCTGCGTGTGTGTGTGTGTGTGAGCGTCTGTCACAGTTTGGCATGCACACTGCTAAGGCTGCTGGGTAACAAATGTCAGAGATCTGCAGGTTTTCTGCACATGCTAAGCTCAGAAAACATCACAAAACCTCACAATAGTTTCCTGCACACAGACACACACACACACAGAGCAACTTGCGGTCTCAAGGCAAATACTGTCAGATTTCTGGGCTCTGACATTATCTTTTGGCTGGGCTTTGAATCAGATTGAGCTACTGATTGTGTGTGTATAGATACTGATCTTAACTATGAATACAAATTTGTCCTAAGTAGGTTAAATCAGAGCAAAACATTTTTCATTTCACAAGTTTTGTGAAAACATACGGGATAAGCTCATAATGTACAAACACTGTAAAAATGAAGACAGATGTTTACTCTGGATGAGTTAGTCTATAGGGTCATTCTCTGTCAAATCATTCTCTGACCCATGGCTCAGTTTTTTGTATATTTTTCAGAATTTTTTTTACATTTTATTTGTCACTCCTTCTACGATGGCTCCAAATTTCTGGTGAAAACTGTCATTTGACCAACCTCAACAAATTATTGGATTACTTAGTAACTGTTCATTAATGGCAATTAATATTTAGGCTTTATCACTATTTTTATTAGTCTTGCGTCTGTAAATTTCTTTTTATTTTTTTAAATCTAAAATTTGGATCAGGAGCATTTTCAAAATGTAGTTAATTTGACACAAAATGACCCTTTAGTAATTATAGTTGCCTCACTGTGTATAAAAACTAAAACTGTGCAGTTAAATTTGCTGACAAACACAGGGTCATTTTATATTGACCTGTAGACTGAAATGAAGCCTGTATTTGTGTACCTTGCGAATGACTGGTTCTGGTTCTGCACCGGTCTGGATGATTTCCTCCAGCAGACATCAGAGACCTGATCCCCTCAGCCTACAATACAAACATACACAGATAAAAACTGTCAGCAGCAACACTCTGTGGACTATTTGAATGTTTTTAGAGATCTGACAGTATAGTTTTTCAGATGAATTCAGGCTAATCTGATTCATTCTGTTTTACAGTAAATTTACAGCCATCTTGTACATTATTAATAAGCATTCCCATAACTTAACTGGTAGAGCTTTGCATTAGCAGCACAAAAGTTGTGGGTTTGATTCTCATAGAGCAGCTTTAGTTAAAAGCATCTGTCATACACATTAAGGTAAATGTGACGCATCCTGTTCAGCGAAGTCAAAAATATACCTGCCACAGAAACAGGCTAATACTGGGGGGTTCAGAGGGTCTGGGGGGAATCTAAAGGATTGCGGAGTGTTTCAGTGTGTCTGGTATGTTTTTAAGTTAGGGTTAGACCACTTACACGATATACACTAAACTAAAGAACATCTATCTGCCAGCAACAATGACCAGCCCCTGTAGCCAGCGTCCACCCTCGCCTTGTGGCTCTAGTAAACAATGCCTATGAAGTAACCCTCTTGTTTAGAGCAATACATGTTCCTAGTTACATTTACCACACGTTTTGATCCAAACCGACCTACAATGTGTGTGTGTGTGTGAAGTGTTGCATCAACCAAGTATTTCTAATCTTTGTGAGAGACAAAAAGGTTATATTAACTGATTTACAATAATTCTTTTCTTAATTCTCTTGTTGGGTGTGTGGTCTTATCAGGCACGAGGAACAGTCATTACCGAATAACAGCACTTAGCATATTTTCAGCAAATTAGCCACATGTGGTGCTGAGGAACTGTTGACTGAAGCTGCTGTTTGTTCTCACAGATAGAATTTCTTCTCCCCTGATTGTATGAAACTATGTTTATGTTCTAACTGGCATTGGAACAATACTACCCCCACTATTTCTGCAGGATGGAGTTTAACAGGAGCAGTAAGGAGATTTTCTGATTACATGGAACATCAGGACTAGTACTAGTGTCCACAAGTCAGAAGTGTTTATTTATTGATTCTTCTGACAAGTCAAAAGTATATTTACTGATTTTTTCTAAATCTAGTTTTAACAATGACACAATCTTTCTACAGGTGTCAGATGACCAGCTGGACCTTCACACATACACACACTCCCATCTCCTCCTGCTTAAAACAACAGCTCAGCATTACTGCATCTGTCTGACCACAATCATCTCAGCCAGAGCAAATGAGCTGCAGGACATTTACAGTTATTCATTTAGCACTTTTATCCAAAGCAACTTACAATTGAGGAATACAAATCAGCGAGTCTACATAACGAGGCAATAGACACTTTTGGAAGTGCTCAAAATACAAGTTTGGAGATAGCTCAGAGTATTATTTAGCGTGAAGGACAGAACCACTTCATACTGAAAAGGCATAAATAAAGTTCTGTGAGGTTCTGTCACCACAGATTACGACAAATCTGTGAAGGAGATGCAGGGAAATATCCATCAGTCCACATGTGTGCAGTCTAGTTTTCAGTTTGACCCAGTTTCACAGCTCCAGTCAGTACATACTCTTAAACAGCTGATTAATCAACTCTAAACTCCAGGTGCCTTTAAACAGTCTTGAACACAATTAAATCATGAGGAGTTCTTCTCCTGCAGCTCCATCCATTTCAATTTGGAAGCACCAGAATTTGGTCTGAGACCCAAGACCAGTCTGAGGTGCCCAGCAGACGCTCTTACACAAACACACACGCTGGGTTTCATGGTTTATAGGGACATTCTAAAGGTGTATTATTTTAATACAGTGTAAACTCTATATTCTACACTAACCCTACCCTAAACTGTTTTAGACTTTCAAGCTCATTCTGTATGATTTATAAGATTGTTTTGTCATGTGGACCTAAACAATTTACACACAAAGTTAAAATTCACTGGTATTCTTACATGTGGGGACAATTGGTCATCATAAAGTAGATAGAACACATACACACTCAAACAAATATACACACACACGGTTACTGCTGTTCACACATGTTCAGGGCATCAGACTGTGGGACTTTTTACTGCCTATAAAAAAAGATTTAAGGGTAAGTTTAATTTGCAGCCTGCGCAAAAAATGATACTGGCCAGATGTTTCACAGCTCCACAAACCATCCGCACTCAGACACGTGTACACGCATGCATTAACGTGCACACACACATTTTCAATTAGCCAGCAGGCCTCACTGCACACCACAGAGAATCTACACCACACCACAGAGAAACTACACAACACCACAGAGAAACTACACAACACCACAGAGAATCTACACCACACCACAGAGAATCTACACCACACCACAGAGAAACTACACAACACTACACAACACCACAGAGAAACTACACAATACCACAGAGAATCTACACCACACCACAGAGAAACTACACAACACCACAGAGAATCTACACAACACCACAGAGAAACTACACCACACCACAGAGAAACTACACAATACCACAGAGAATCTACACCACACCACAGAGAAACTACACCACACCACAGAGAATCTACACAACACCACAGAGAAACTACACAACACCACAGAGAAACTACATAATACCACAGAGAATCTACACCACACCACAGAGAATCTACACCACACCACAGAGAATCTACACAACACCACAGAGAAACTACACAATACCACAGAGAAACTACACCACACCACAGAGAAACTACACAATACCACAGAGAAACTACATAATACCACAGAGAATCTACACCACACCACAAAGAATCTACACCACACCACAGAGAATCTACACCACACCACAGAGAATCTACACAATACCACAGAGAAACTACACAATACCACAGAGAATCTACACAATACCACAGAGAATCTACACCACACCACAGAGAATCTACACAATACCACAGAGAATCTACACCACACCACAGAGAAACTACACAACACCACAGAGAATCTACACAACACCACAGAGAAACTACACAACACCACAGAGAAACTACACAACACCACAGAGAAACTACACCACCCAACATAGAATTGCCTGTTTCTATTGAATGACAGCATAACTCAACAATAACTTTCTGTATTTAAACAACAAAATACAAGTTGTTCTGTTTAGGTCAAATAACAGAATAGATCTGAATTTGTGGATGTGGGTCATTGTTCTCCATAATCACTCTTCAAATGCCAAAGACCAAACAGCATTGTGATTAGTGCTAGGTTTTATCATCCTAACCCTTCCTAAGCACCAGAGGTTGGACTCATGCTTTTATTTCATCATGGCTTGAGTCCTTGTATTAGGGGCTGCAGTCCAGAATGCAGCTGCTTATCTACCCGTCACAAACACAATACTATTTTACATAATCTGCACTGGTTACTTGTCATCTTTTACATATGCCCAGATCCAGATTCAAACGCAGAGCTGTCACAGCCTCTGCAGTAACTGGGCCCAAGCTATAAACAAACTTGCCATTTATCCATAAGATCAGAGTCTACAGTGTCTGATTACAAAACACATTTAAAATCTCTTCTCTTCTGCTTTTAACATTATGTGACTATTTTAATTTTAGTGAATTTTGTACAGTGCTTTATAAAAACTGATTGTTAACATATTGGATGTATCTGTGGACTCTTTAGAACTCAGTTTGTTTGCATGGCACACTTTTTATAATGTTTTGTATTAATCAATAGCGTTTCTGCATTTCTATGTAAAAATTATTATTATCAAAAGAAAGTAAACTGTTTTAGTCAAAGAATATTTCAAATTAAACAAGCTAAAGATTAAACATATTCTGCAATGTAATCTGTGTGTCTGAAGGGAACTGAAACATTTATGGACATAACTGATACTATATGAGAAGCTTGTTAACTCTGATCTGGGTTCAGAGCTGCGTCAATGTTATAATGAGTCTATCTTTGATCTCAGATCTGTCCCAGGATGAACATGTGTTCTGTAAATTACTGTTATACTGTTACTGTTTATCGCGTTATATGCACTTGTTTACACATGACAATAGCTGCACAAACTACCAACATTAAAACTTTGTATACACATATTAAATACACTTGTTGGGAGAGACAGACTCAAAGTTTCTGATAGAATAACACTATTGTCACATACTTTCATATACATGTAAGTAACTTTTATGTCGGACTGAACATTTAGAAATAATAATAATAACTGTATTTTTTGTCTACAACCTGTACAACTCACCATATGTGTGCTGATGATAACATTTCAGCAGGGCATCCTTAGGGTCAGTCTGGTGATTCTAGTTTGTGGTGAAGCGCGTCTAAACTGAAACGCATCTGCGCAGAAGAAGAAATTAAGTGTCTCAAACACCAGTGAGCTCCCTACGTAGTCAACATGCTGTTTCTTTGCATCATTTTTGTATTGAGTCAGCAAGGTCTGTGTTCTCTAACGTGTGCGAGAAAGAGAGAGAGAGAGAGAGAGAGAGAGAGAATGTTGAATGTGCTTCTGCCAAGCACAGGCTATGTTTGGTAGTTATGTGTTTGGAGACATTTTATTGTGCCTGTGTTGAGGGTGGAGCTGTTTTGAATAAACGCTCAGTTATTTTAGCTCCAGACATGTTTACATCGCTGTGGTCAAGTCTCTAACTTTCCTCTTGTGCCTCTCTCATTTCAGAGCATAAAATCTCAAAACACCAGACATTCCTGGAGTCGGCCAAAAACAGAGCAAAAACATAACCTACAAGAAACATACAGAGGGAGAGACAGAGAAAAAGACAGACCCCATGTCTCCTGTCTGGATTGGAGAGAATTCAGGGCCTGAAGTCTGAATTGATCACATTAGCACTTAAATAAACAGCTTTATTTAACAGCACTTGCATGGTGACATCCATCCATCATCCATCAATCATTTATCTGTAAATGCAGGACACAGTGAATGGACTTCTGTTCAAACAAACTCCACTTACAGTAGATTTAGTAAACCAAAATAAAATAAAAACCTTTCTTTTCCAAAGCAAGTTATTGAAATTGTTGTTGGGAATGTACAATGAACAATATTTATGGGTGCTATTTGTTTCGAAATTAGGGAATTAGAAGGAAACGAATATTAAATAACGTCACGGTATTTAATAACAGGAAACTCATGCTGTTATAACGTGGCCATTGCTCACTTGATCTGGTTTACAGCTCAAAGTCTCTCCAGCAGGTGGCGCAAAAGATACACAGTTTGAACCCTGTAACTTCTGAACAGTCAGGATTGGCCCCGTGAGACTGAACATTAAAACTACAAAACAGTAATTTAGAAGAAGTCATTAATTACAAAAGAACTCTTTAAATTACTTAGATTTTTAAACTGGCACACTTATGTTCACAACAAAACAATCCAATATGTGTTTTAAAAATATGCCTATAAATATTAAACTAAAAATTAATGTTATAAAAGCTATTAGAAGACATGAGTCATCATTATTCATTAGGCATCAAGATCATAAGCCAATGCACCAGCTGTATTATTGCATAAGGTGTAACACCTTGTATTTCTTTAGGGCAGGATCCACTGCAGGAATAGCTGCCCACTGCTCCGTGTGTGTGTGTGTGTGTGTGTGTGTGTGGTGTGTGTGTGTTCACTCCTCACCAGTGTGTGTGTGTGTGTGTGTGTGTGTGTGTGTGTGTGTGTGTGTGTTCACTCCTCACCAGTGTGTGTGTGTGTGTGTGTGTGTGTGTGTGTGTGTGTGTTCACTCCTCACCAGTGTGTGTGTGTGTGTGTTCACTCCTGGGAACACATACACCTACTAAAAACCTTGAATACACTGCGAGTCGCTTTAGTTAAGGCCACATAACCGTACTAAACCCTGAAAAACGCATACATTTAATGTATTACCTGCCACAAGTGAAACACATCTAAGACAAAATTGACATTTTAAAGTATTTGAAGCTTTTCAAGAGCAGCTTCTGTTAAATGTTTTCCATCTGGGAATCTTGTACCGTACTCCAAGACTGACCGTATCTATGCTGCTAAATGGAAATATGTTTTTAAAAGAACAGTTATATAAGACTGCAGACCTGTCACTAACACAAGGCAGAACTTCTGGTATCACAGGCACATTCTGAGTCCTGCCTGTGATGCCAAAAAATCTGGCCAAAAATGCATAAAGCCTTACAAGAGTCCTGGCAATGCAAAAGCCCTTGATGTAAAATAACAAACACACATAACGGAGACATGTAGAATCATGTCGAATAATGTGTGTGCTTTGAAATACTTGAAAATATTGAATATTGAAATACTTTGAAATACGTGTTGTTTGTTTTGCTTTCTTGCCTTGACCTGTTCACGCTTCATGAATATATCCCAAGCAAACACACCTTCAGTGTCCATGGTTACACACCATGATAAAATGATGACTACCATCAAAATAGGATTTACATGTAGCCTTCACAGTTGGATGAGAGTTAAGAAAGGTTACTGGTGTTGTCCACATGCTTTGGTTAAGAAGATGAAGGCCACAAGTTGCTAAGCAACAGTGTTGAAAAGCAACACAGAGTGTGTAGTTGATCTTTAGATATCCATCAATGAGATGCACTCTCTTGTGTCACTGACTAGTGATTACCTGCACAACACAATCTAGCCAAACATACGGTAAGCATGTGACATGTTCACTCTCCACATTCAGATAATGCGACAGTAGATATAAGATCAATTATTTAATATAGTATAAAAGTAGATTAACTCCATGCTGATCAAGATGGTTCACAGAATTGTTCACTAATTGACCTGTACAGGTTGATCTTAAACTATGTGTTATTAGTGGTGTTTGGCGGATGTCTTTATAACAGTCCACTTAAGGTATTTAATTCATGGGTTTGTGGGTTCCCAGGAAAACCTTGGCGTTCTTGGTGTTTATATAAACAAGTGAACTTCGAGCAACTACTCACTAAATCTAGCAATGCAAAAACAGCAATAGAATAAACAACACTCAGAAGAGCCTAGCAACTACACGGCAACGCATTATAACGCTCAGAAGAGCCTAGCAACTACACGGCAACGCATTATAACGCTCAGAAGAGCCTAGCAACTACACGGCAACGCATTATAACGCTCAGAAGAGCCTAGCAAACATGAGTGTTAAGTGCCCTAGTCAGAGATGTAAGTGTCATTTACATAAAAAAACTTTAAAAACATTAAAATGAAACATTAATTTGTACTTACTGGGCAAACGTGTTTGGCTTATGTCGATGACGCAATGCTGCTGCGACGACTCTGGCGTTTGATTCTAGTGTCTGGCCTACTTCACCTTAGTACATTACTTCACCTTAGTACATTACTTCACCTTAGTACATTACTTCACCTTAGTACA
>JBAJNP010006089.1:0-26715 GCA_036877545.1 Yasuhikotakia modesta
TTTTTTTTTCAAATGTTCTGGTCCAAATGTTTTTTTTCTTTTCAATCAAAGTTGCACAGTTATGTGCTGCTAACCCTTTATAATTGTTTGTATGCTAAAAAAAATGTTTATCAGTACAGAGTTACCAGAGAACCTTTGGTAAGGGCAAAAGTCATTGTTGAAATGTTCCATGTTTTGGAGTGTTTTTGGTTTCCAGCCAAGATCAGATGAAACTGAGTGGGTTGCAAGTGAATGAATAGGACTGTGTTTGTGTGTGGCCTGTGTGATCTTTTGCTTTTAAACACCTCCACTGAGAGAGATGGAGTAATGCTTTACTGAATGTTGTGTTTGCAGGCCCTCACTGGACTGAACGGCAGCTTAAATCATGACCCTTCCATTTAACAAAGATTTGGAGAAATATAAGGAGATTGACGAGGATGAGATTCTGAACAAGCTCTCAGAGGAGGAACTCAAACAACTGGAGAGCGCTCTGGAGGAGATCGACCCAGAGGTGAGACTTACAGACCACCACAATGCAGAAAAAACAACTGATAAAGTAGTTACTGTAGAAGGTTTGCAAAATCTGTCCTGAATATTGGATTCAAAGTAGAAGTTCAGAATTATGTGTAAAAGATAACATGTAAACCTCTGACATCAATGTTATGTCATTTAAAGTGTTGCTATGGTTATGTACAGTATAAGTTTGATCATACATAAGTTCATAAAGGAATTATAAAGTGTTTAGAACTGCTGTTTCACAATGTGAATAGATCTGCTGGAGTTGTAGTAGCTGTAGAAGCTCCTGTAAACAACTCAATGTTTGTTTGTTTATCTGTAAACAGAGCTTAAGTTATCTCCATATACAAGAGCTTCCTATTAGTAAACAAAATTTCCATAACAGCAGGGAAACAATGAATATTTACAGCCTGTTTAAAGCTAAAGGTTCCAACTACATTTTGATTGCAGTCTGGCTATAAGCTTTACCAAACAAATACAGATTGAAGTATAATGTATACAAATATTGATTGATTGATTGATACCACATCTGTTTTAAATTGATTGTTCAGAATGCTTTGCTGCCAGCTGGACTCAGACAGAAGGACCAGACGACAAAGGCGGCCACCGGTCAGTTTAATCGTGGGAAACTCCTGCAGTATCTGGAGAAGGAAGCCATGGAATATAAAGACAGGGAAGATTACGTCCCCTTCACCGGAGAGAAAAAAGGTACAAGAATGCGATGGCACACACATTTTAGCCTGAGGATTAGTACTGTAACTTTATCAGAAGCTGTATTCAGATATTTCTGGACTGAGTCTCAGGTTGAGTCACTGTGCAAACAGATTAAATCTCTTATCTTTGGGAATAGGAGGAGACAGAGTCTAGAAGATTATCTGCATTAGAATTTCTTACAGTGAATCAAATGGAATGTGCACAGCAGTTCTAGAATGTGCTGGATAGGTCTGTGAAGATTTAAAAGGATCAGTTTGATCAAAGATCTGAATCTGACGCAAACCTTTCAGCCAAAGTTTACATATTTATATTTAATCATCACCTTTGCAACAAAAACAGATTTTTAAAGCGTTCTCAGCTCCAGATATGAATGAACAATTGAACCAATGTGATGTGCAAACTTGCTGTGATCAGTGTAAATAACATAAATAAACAGATAAATAGTGACTTGTTAAACAGTTTAAGGCAGTCAAAGACAGCAGATAAAACATTCAGTAAAAAGTAAACTTCCACCAGAACAGCGGCAGCTAGTAGCATCAACATTTACCCTGGAGGTCACAGTTGTTTGTATGGCTGCAGCTTGAGTGATGTAATTGTTTGTGTATATGATTATGAAAAGAGCTGTATCAGCCACAGGAGTGATTTAGACTTGTTGTCTTTGCAGGTATGAGTAATTAATACTGAGTGTTCTAACCACACACACACACACACAGCAGAGAGCTTGTGCATGCACTTTATATACAGTATATCTTTCTTGTAGACCAGTAAGCAGTTTGTTTGTACTTTCAGAGTAAGTACAAAATAAGCAAAACCTGACAGATCTGAGCAAAGCCTCTTTTATGGGGATGTCATAGTTTGTATAACAGTAAAAGTTTTCTGTTAGGGAAGGGCTGGGCGATATTCCGGTATACTGAGTAATACCGGTATATCTTTGAAGGCAGTATGTAGTTGGGACAATAACGCCATTATTGGGGGTTTTTCGCTTTTGCGTGATAATACTTAAGAGCTTCACTTAAGCAGTTTACGTGTGCATACGTCACGCTGCACAACATGACAGAATGCAGATACAAGCGTACGTTGAACGTGTTCCACCTGAAGCTCGTATGAGCGTGTTTCTACTACGACACGTATCACCTGAAGCGCGTATGCGTGTTCCACTCGTCAACGCACACGTGTGGAGTTGCGGCCACTGTGAGCTGCGGAAGTGAGAGAGGGGCAGATTCATTCACTGCGGATCTGGGCAGACCAGCCCCGCAGATCACTACACGCAGCACGTACTGTACACTACACTACACGCAGATATAGTACAGGTTATTTGCTGTATATTTTTTGTTATTTAAATTTGTGTACTATGAAGGTGTTGGTCTGTGCTCTAGGTCTGCATGTTACTGTTTACATTATTTGTATTCACACAGCTCTGTTAGAGCAGTCTTAAATCTGTCTAAATAAAATGGGCAGTGGTTTCATCTTTGTGACTTTGAGTTTCTAATTCTGTTTAAAATATTGATATGTATTGTATATCGCCTTTCTGCCCAAAAAAAACGGATATCAGTTTTAGTCTATATCGCCCAGCCCTATGTTAGGGTTGATAAATAATACTAGTCTGCTCTGGAGTAACCTTATACTGACGTGTAAATCATCTTTTCCCTTTTCCTGAGATAAACATGGTCCTGTCTGCCAAACATATGGATTCTGTTACACGTTTCCATAGAGTTCTCGGCTTGTTAATACTCTGGTAAATTTTAACTTTACTGCTGTGTTTCCAGTCATTCAGCACTGTTGGGTTTGAGGTTATTTAAAGTCTGCAGTTTCTGTCCTGGCCTTCTTGCCTGGTAAATCCATCATCTCTGATGGCTTTAAGATCATATTTCCCCTAATCAGCAAACATATGCATGCCTGATTAGATTGCAATGCATTAGTGCAGTCTAGTTTTAGCAGCACCATGGATATGTGTGTTAATGTTGACAATAGCCAGGTTTCCGTCCACATATTTTTTATGTGGACATGTCGTCAAACTTGTCATAAAAGATTTACTTGTCTTCTGGAGCAGTGTGTCTGTTCACTGTATCCCAGAGACTTAAGTTCATCCCATAATTTTGTCTGTGCTCTAAACCTTAATTCATTTGTTCTATTGAAGAAAGCCACAGTGACTTCCTCAACATTCATTGCTGGTGATATTTTGTGGCAGTTTTCCTGGAACTGACAGTATTGTTTTGTAGAGCACAATAGATAGAAATAATGTTTATTGATTACTTTTCTATAAATTAAATTCACCCTTGGAATTGGCACAGACCTAATAAGTAAGACTGATTTATATTCAGTTAATTATGATTAAACTCTCAGACCTGTAAAGATCTCTGTCACACATATACAGATTTGTTTTTGTGTTCTTAGTCATGTCTGTGTTATTAACAGTTTAAGGTTTAAAAGGTCATTAAATGCTAATTAGAGACTTATCTTTAATTGAGGTGTCTTAGTCAACAACGGAACAAACGGTCTTTCACACACACATCAACCACATTTTCACAACCCACCAATTCTGTTGTTGTGCTGATCTGGCACAGATTGTGTTGCATGAAAGTAAACAGCAGAAAAACAGCTATTATGTAGGGATGGGCATTTCATAATTGTAGTCAAGTACAAAATTGTATAAACTAAAAATGTTAAGTAGCTGGTAAATTTAATTATATGTGGCTAAAAATAGTTTTCAGAACAGGCTGACTACATCAACCTTTTTCTGTCTTAAAGCACATGAACGCTGTGTTAAAAAACTCCTGGTGCAGTATTTGTGTGACTGAAAATAGGAAACAGGAAGTGCTGAACGTCCTCTGGGATAAAGCCGTAATGACCTTTAGCAACAGAGAGAATGTAAGAGCCATCTCTGCCAAGTATATGCCACTTTTATACAGTATGTTTCTATAGTAACGCTATCAGGGTGGCCAGGCACAATGGGATATTCCTCAGTGGTCAGATCTATCTCTTTACCATGTCTATCTCTTTACCATGTTGATTTGTTGTTTTGTAAATGTGTTCTAAATGTGTAAAAGTTGAAATTCTTTCAACTTCAAGAGTTTAGTTTTTGACTTTCTGCTGTCCCACTGTGAGTCCTTTAGCATTCACTTAGCTGAACAGAATCAGTCATCAGTGCTGGTCCACAGGGAAGTGAAGTGGGTATGATTTGGTCCATAAAGGGCAGAAACTTGTTAGGGAGACCAAGATCAGCCTAGTGGCTCTGTCGAGCCTAAGAAAGTGAAAGTGATTGTTTTTGTCTGTTATGGTTACTGAAAATGTGACCTCTGCATTTATCCCATCCTTCGTGAACACACACACACACACACACATCTGGAGCAGTGTGCAGCTATCACTGCAGTTCCTGGGGAGCGATCGGAGTTAGGTGGGCACTTCAGTTATTACCTGCTGGCATGGGAATCGAACCAGCAACCTACTGATTACAAGCCTGACTCCTTAACCATTAGACCACAACTGTCCCTAACACGTGTTGTAATGGGCTGTACTGATGGTCTAAGCTGTTCTCCTCTGGGTTAGACTGGAATTGTTTGTACTACAATGTTTTTTTTGTACCCTGAGTGATTTAAATGTACACAACAACAAAAAAGCAATCACTAGATAAAGAGCTATATAATAAAAAAAATCCTTTTAGATCTTCTCTGTTCACATCCGTTCACAAGGATTTGTTAATTAGTAGTCCTTGGCAGGTCAATCTTAACAGCTTAACTTATTAATACTTTATACATGGGATTGGAATTAATTTAAAATTTTACAAATAAGAGAGATAATGAATATCAGTAAGCAGGAGACTATTTTACATACTTTTCTATGTTTATTCATGTTAAACACGCATTTAAGACAGGATGATGATGATTTACTCACGCTTCATTGCCAAACAACAGTAGCAACCATTGATTTTCATTATATGGACACAAAACCACTGTGACATTTCTCAAAATAGCTTCATTGTTGAGTGAACTATCCCTTTAATGTTGTATATGCAATGCTTAGGATTGGCCTTTTCATGCCAATCCTTTTCGTGGGTGTAGTGTAAATTTCTTTTACAGTGTTTGAACACTGTCACAGAAATTCAGATGATTTTAAAGACGACTTTAAGAAAAGACAATATAATCTTATGTTCTGCTTCAGTGGTGATTGAGTTTGTCTGAAGTGTTTAGACAGGAATGTGTGTTGCTAGCATTTACAGGTCAGAGTGACTCTCAGAAACACATTGTGGAAAAAGAAATATTTTGCTTTTACAAGTGTGTGTTTGAGATGAAATATGACGTTGGTGTATAATAAGGGGTTTCTGAGCACTGGTGCTGATGTCAGCTGCTGTATGATGCCTGGAAAGATTCTGAACACAAAGCTCCAGATTCATCTGTGTTTAATAAGACCCTTAAAGCAACAGTTCACACAAAAATTTTCTCATTTTTACTTGGTCATGTTGTTCCAGGTCTGGATTACTTGCTTTCTATTTTATAATATCAGTTGTTGTTTTGGAGTCTTAGCTGTCCTGTTTCATACGTTGGTAACAGACTGTGACCAGAGCTGTCAAGTGTCAAAAAGGACAAAAAATGCCCCAAATGTTTGTGTAATATGTGCCATGCAATAGCTTTATGTGAGGACCAGGGATAGTTCATGCAAATTACATTTATGCATATTCTGGGATAATCAATATTGATTCTTATTGAAAATAAATAGAAGAAATGTGGACATTTGCACATTGTTCTCACAATGCACATTATGCTCCAGTGCTTTCATGTGATAAAGTTATAATTGAAACAGCTGTGTTTACACTGTTAATATTCTCAGGGGAATCAGTATTTAAACCAATTGGAAAATCAGTCTGCATATGAAGCCACTTCAAAGTGCAGTGTTAATGTTTTTAAAAAACATCTCTATGTATTTTTATGTTTCTTTAACAGGAAAGGTGTTTGTCCCCAAACAGAAACCAATTGTGTTGCATCAGGAAGAAGCCACAACCCTTGACCCAGAACTGGAAGAGGCGCTATCCAGTGCTACAGACACTGAACTGTGTGACCTAGCAGGTACAGGACCTCAGAAAGAGAGACATTATAAAACTGCTAGAGACTCACAAACTGGAATTATGACAAATTAAAAAGAGTCAGAGTTTTAAGTGTGAATAAACAACTGGAAGCTTTCTTCAGTTTTCTGTAAGTCTCTGGGGATAAGCATGCCCACACTGAATCTATTCACAGCTCCACAATAACCCAGCAAATACACCCTCT
Source organism: Yasuhikotakia modesta (assembly GCA_036877545.1). Classification (NCBI taxonomy): domain Eukaryota; kingdom Metazoa; phylum Chordata; class Actinopteri; order Cypriniformes; family Botiidae; genus Yasuhikotakia; species Yasuhikotakia modesta. The sequence continues at coordinate 6,471 of JBAJNP010006089.1, forward strand.
CTCTCCGTTTCAACACTTTGTGGTGGATTGCCCTCTTTGCATTCTCTTATACACTTGCTGTGCTGTGTTTTCTCTCCATGTGATGAATGTTTATGCTCAGAAATCCCAGATATATTTGTGTTGTGATATGAAACCAGTATCGAGATATTCATGCCCTGAGAAATTGCAAATGCACAACCAGTCAAACGTTTGAACATGCCTCTTTATTACTGTATTTTAAATTTAAGAAGTGTTTATAATAAGTGTTTTTGTTGTTTGTGTAGCTATTCTTGGAGTAAACACACTGGTGACCAGCACTCAGAGTTACGACAGCAAAGATGGTTATAACAGTGAGTTCATTCACATTCAGTATACATTCATGTTAATTTCTTATTTGTTTGGAAATGCTCCTGAATAAATAAATGAATGTTGAAGTCTTAGCAGTGTGAAAGTCATAGATGTGATGTGTATGTTGTAGATGTTATTAAAGGAGAGAAGGTGAAGCCTGTGTTCGATGAGCCTCCGAATCCAACTAATGTGGAGGAAACTCTACAGCGGATAAAATCCAACGATTCAGTGCTGACCGAAGTCAACCTCAACAACATTAAAGTAACCGTGTTTAGTTTAAAATGCATTACAAATCAACTGAAAACATTTAGATATACAGAACATCTGCATTTCAATAATGAGCACAAAATTTACATTTTTTCCCAAATTGAACATTCCGTTTTTAATGCCATGTATTATGTGATGTTGTTCAATACATTCAAACTTTGCTTTGTAGTAACAAAACAATTAACAATGAATAGCTATTAATCTTTTTGACTTGACTAGGCTTTTATTTGAGTTTTTTTCATAACATTAGTATCCCAACAATAGCACTTACACGCCACTTGGCTCCCAAACCTGGAAAAGGACATTTTAAAAGTTTATAATGAAGATAATTTTAGTTGTAATGTAATGTTTCTCATGTTTTTCTCTCAGAACATTCCGATCCCGACTCTGAAGGAAGTTGCTAAAGCCATGGAGAAGAACACACATGTGAAGAAGTTCAGTCTAGCTGCCACTAGGAGCAATGACCCTGTTGCCGTGGTGAGGGATGAGTTACACATCAGAACTCCTTTTGTCATGTGATTGGACAAATGCTGGCTTAGGGGCATGTCTTTAGTATCTGGTGTGCAAAACAATGTAAACGCTTGAAAACAGAGAGCATAGAAAATTGCTTGTGCTTTGTAAAGAAATTTGATTTCATTACAAATGTTTTTGTTGTATGTTGTTAGATTTGAATATAGCTTTATTACAAGGCCATTTTTTGTGTGTTTATTTGCGATTTGTTGGGGTTGTCTGTATTGGCATATTTTGTTTTTCCGCAGGCATTCTCAGATATGTTGCGAAAAAACAAGACCCTAAAGAGTCTGAATCTGGAGTCTAACTTCATCACCGGTGCAGGAGTTCAGGCTCTGGTTGAAGCTCTGAGGGACAATGATACACTGTCAGAGATCAAGATCGACAACCAGGTACCTCACACTGATACCACATTACTATAAATAAAAATGTAGTGAAATATCTTTAATATAAACTCACATTTGAATTACAAGTAAGTGGACATCTAAAATGAAACTACAAATACACAAACTAATAAAAAGTTCATACTTAACATTTGGTCACCATCTGGAAGAGGTCTGTGTGGATTAGTGTTATTGTAGTATCGATGTATTATCGATGTTAACCATAATTTATTATGTAATAATCCACTTTAATAACTGATATCTGTGATTAAATCATTGTAAATCTGTGTTCTGGCCTGTTTTTAATAGGTAGATAATTGGTTAGTCACTGATATTGTGATGCCCTATGAAAAAAATGTTAAAGATGTTGACGCTAAGATGTGTGAGTGGGCTGAAGGTGAATTTTCACTTGAAGGTGGTTTTTTCCTTGTGTGTGTTGTTGGCTCACAGCGGCAGCAGCTCGGCACATCAGTGGAGATGGAAATCGCCAAGATGCTGGAGCAAAACACAAGTATCATAAAGTTCGGCTACCACTTCACTCAGCAGGGCCCTAGAGCCCGCGCTGCAGCCGCTATCACAAAAAACAATGATCTGGGTAAGAGCACACCTCTCACACATACACACTCATAACATGCAGAGTATACTCTGGGCTTTAGTAGACATGAGTTACTCTCAACAGAAGCAAAGTTTGACTAAAGAACTACAGTCTGTTATGCTTGATCACTTCCTATTTTAAGCTTCCTGTTTAATGGCTGTTTCTTGGGACTCAACCCAAGAATGTAATCGTATTACCCTACGAAAACTTGGAGGTTCAAAATTATGGACTATATTAAAGCAAACTGTTATTTATAAAAATGAATATATAATTATATAAAACATATAATTATGATTTTACAAAATTTTCTTATATAAATAATCTCTTTCAGACATTATTATAACTGACATTACAGGTTCATTGTCAGCAGGTTAGCCATTAATAACCATAATTAATTTTGAAAATTAAATTTGATTATGCTAAACATACTGCCTAGTTTTTCTTTGTGTGAACTTCAGAGAAAGTTTAGTAAGTGTCCTTTTAAAATGGTCTTTATCACATTGTCACATTGATCTATCTCTCTTTAAATGAATTTCTCTTTCTTCTTCTTTTACATTTCTCTTTCTTCTTCTGTTAAGTTTGGATCTGTCTGCTGTTCTCCAGTCTCATTATATTACCACATACATGACTGTTTCACATGCACATAAGAGTATGAGACAGATGATGTCATGCACCCAGCTCTGCCAAAGCTTCATACACATTTAAGTATTATGAGTGAACGCATGGGTGTGGTTTGTAATGGCTGATAGATGGAACATGTATGCTAACAGCCCATTGTAGAAGATCTTGTAAGTGGCATGTGATCGCTCATGTGTGATTCCATATTTTTTTCCTCTGTGTGATCTGTAAAAACAGTTGTAATTGACTATAGTTATCTTTCTTTGTTTTTTAAAAAAAGTGTTTTATACAGCAGAAGTTTGGATTGTTGAGTGAAAATTGTTTTGTGGCATATATGTGCTTGTTTTTTTTTCTACACAATTAAACATTTGAATGAACATCTTCTGAGAGGGGTGATTCCACACTTTTTGCCAGGGGTTGTATAACTTGCATATACATTGTGCTTGTTTCACAGAGTTTAAAAAGTTACCAGATTCACATGGAAAATTCACAACTGAATAAAAAAAATGCACAGCAGGATGTATAAAAGCAGGCTTTTAACAAGCAACACAAAATGGGGTCAGCTTGTTCAAGCAAGGAACTGCCCACCCATACAGGAAAAGACTCATTGACATGTCACATAAAACAACTGAACAGTGATTGACACATAAACACACATTGATGATACCAAAATTGATTGTGGTGAAAATAAAACAAAATTAAATAAAATCCCTCCCACCTCCAAAATGTATACTCTTTGGTTAGTATTTTCATAGTTTTCCAAGTATTAGTACAGATTATTTTGCAAAAAGTAGTCTAAGTGGTATACATTTCTGCTGGCTTTATTTGCATTATTAGTGCCTCAAACAAAATGCTAAGTATCTTGAGATTTAACACCACTAACCTGATACAAACAACTGTTGTTGTTAAACAACTATCTCCAGGCGGACTGGTAAAAACCTGTTTAACATGACATAAAAACCAGCCAAACAGATTGTTGCTTGTTGTTTTGCCAAGTAGATACTAATTTGTTTCATACAGCGTGTATTAAACAGGTTCATGAATGCTGTGGGTGGGCCATAGCTCTGCCAAGGTTGAGTCAAGCTGGGCCAAACATTAACTATTAAACAATAAAAATGTTTGTAAAGCTATATAGTTGTTGGTTTGATTGTGTAAACCGTTGTAACAGGATGAAGGTTTGACTAACACACCTTTGATTCATTAAGCCTCTTAAATAAGCCGATCTCATTAAAGGTTCTCATTGCTCTCTGCATGTTTGCCATGAAGACATGATTACTGACACATCTTTCCTCTCTCTCTTTCAGTGCGGCAGAGGCGAGTAGAGAGAGATATGTAGAGTATAGTCTCTCTGTCTTTCTCTCTATAGCTGATTAGAATCTTGTGCCAAACCCTCTGAGGGGCCACCTTACCTGAAGAAGGGACGCAACTGGATATTTTCCTCCCTATTGTTAATACTCGATGATCTTTTCTGTTATGTTATTATTGTTGTTTATCATTGTATGTTTGTTTTTTTTTCATGTTTTTTTTGTGCTCTTGTTCTTTGTAAGCATTCAGAACAGACAGGTTCATGGTGTTACACATACAAACAGACTTTTAAAAAATGGTTCAGAACCTGTCACCCATATTTACTCCGAACAAATCTAGACTCAACCGGACTGGTTCTGCTGTGTTCCGTGCTAAATCTGAGCTTAATCTTGATTTGTTGAGTCTGATTTGTTAAAAGGGAGGGACAGAGCAGCGTTAGTCAATGAGTTCAGCCAAGGGTAATGGACACTCTAGTGAAGGTAATCTGTATTTGAGCTGTTAAGTCTTGCTGTTCTTATTACTGTGAGTTTGTGAGATGATTGTGGTTGTAATTCTGCCAGTGCTTGCAGTGTGTGAATGTCATCAGCCAGCTTGAGTGTAGTGTTAAAGCACTTTTTAATAATGCAGCACAGCACATTTAGGTGTTTCTTAAGACACTTAGCTTAGCCTTTGTATTTTCATCACATGATCTTATACATGCTTCAGACAGTCTGCTGATTGAGACATTATCACTTTGTGTAAAACTTGTTCCTGCTCCTAAAACACATTAGCTTGTGTCTGGTTACACGTGTGTCTGAGAAACTACAGTGCTAACTTTGGATGCGTGGCCCCTTTTTCATCTAGTTTTCCAGAGAAGAAAAAAACTCATCCTAGATTAGCATTAATGAGAACTTGACCCATTTGATACCCAGGTCTGTGACTAAACCATCTGTGACGGTTTAAGGTCTAAGGCTGACTTTTCACATGACTTTTCACTTAAATACTGGATAGCTCTATATATACTGCAATTGTTTCACCTACCAGGTAATGCACTATATTTTCCTTCATTTTCCAGCACAGGAAGACCTTTATGTAAAGTAATTGTTTTCAGCTATAACACTAGGATAAGAGTATCTCTAATGTACATAAATCTGAAATGGCTTTTTTAAATACCATGCCAAAGACTAACACCTAAATAATGCAAGGAACATAGGATCCTTGCATCATTAGCAAGAGAAAGATCTTTTATGCACATAATGTCCAGATGAGGACAATAGGCAACTGTAGTTAAGAAATGGAGAGGTAACAGAAGGTTTATGCGTCAGTAATAATTAGAGGTACATTAAATGCTGTAAGGGTGTGGTCCTGGTGTAGCCATGCCCTGCCACCACACACACATGCATGCATGTTTTTAGGTAAAGCAGCTATTGTTGCTTATCTTTCACTAAAAATAAACTAATATGCCCTCAAAACTACACAACATGTAAAATACAGACCTATTATACTGCTTGGCAATATACTGTGGCTTGTATGTACCACTAAGTTTATTGATTGTGTATGTGTTATATAAACATAGAAGCTTTGAACACAAATGTAAGGCGTCTTAAACGAGCATTCTGAGCATAACCAATGTGGCAGATATAGCTGAAATACAGAGGAACATGCGTTACACCTGCTCTTAATGCAGGTACTTGGACCAATTTCTTTTTTTTTCCTCACCTTCTTTGGTTTCATTTTGTTTTGAGTTTCTGTTCATCCTTTATTGTTTGTGAACAAATATTGAATTATGTTTGAAATTGTGGGTCTGAATGGGTTTAGGTTATGGTTTGTGTTTCGTTCATCTTTATTTATGAATTAAACTGTTTGTGCTTTGCTAAAGCTCATGTTTGTAAGCTTTGCAATCTTACCATGAGTTTAAAATAATCCATCCCAAGTCCTCTTCACAAGAGATGTATACCTACACCATTATGCATATAAATATCATGTATTGTACACATCTCTTATATTGCCATGATTTTCTATGTTAATACTACATACCTGGACTCCAGAACAGGAAATCTTATGTTAATAATACACCTGTGTAAAATATCAGATGTCCTCAATAAAATGTATGTTTTTACACATTTGTTGTTTTCGTGTCAAAAACGCAACAATATGAGATCCAGATCTTCTTAGCAGTTTATGGCATGTATTTAAAAAGACTTTTAAGGTGGTAGTATTTATTTCAGTTATCAGTAAGTAATAATGAGTTGTTTCTATTCAGGGTTTACTGGTAAATGTTTATATTTGTACTTGGCTACCTTGAAATTTCTTGATAAATAACTGTGTGTATTGAATATGTTTACTAGTAAAACTGGTATGTAACCAGTATCTGTTTAATGTTTGTATTGCCTAGTTATAATGTCTGCTTGATTGAAAATAGAATAGAGAACCACTGAAATGGGCTATTACCTTTTTATTAAAACATTTTTAAGAATTAGTATAGGTATAAGTTTAGGATTAGTTAGATAACATATAAGAAATAAGTGATGGCATAGCTTAAAAGACGTATAAATTAAACAACTTTAATTAATTTAGGTTTATTTGAAGTCCTGATAAAAATTTGTGTACCTTGAATTCACTGTAAGTCGCTTTGGATAAAAGCATCTGCCAAATGAATTAATGTAACTGTAAAATAGATTATACACGTATACACACATACATGCTGAAATAATTGTCCTGTCAGGTTATCCAGTTGCCCGTTGAAATAATATTCACATGACCTTGGAAACAAGCTTTTTATGAGGAAAAGCTACAGTAGAATGTGGTGGGTGTATAGATTCTAAATCTGCAGGTAACGTTTTATCCTAATGAGAGTTGACAACTACTGTGTGTCTGAAATCCGCATTATGGTGGACATTATGTGGGGCATTATGTTCTGTGTTGTGTGTGTTTCAAAGATGTAACACTGACAAGCTGATGTCACTGAAGTTTATTACTTGTACTGGATGTATTCCTTGTAAGATTCAAAATGTCATAATCTTTATTGAAATTCTAATGTTTTTTAATTTGTCCTCAATTTACTTTTACTTTAATATACATAAACATGAATTGTTAATTGAATGTGTTTATTGCACTGAACAAGATATGGTATAGTATTGTATAGTATAACATATATTTACTATTTAAATATAATATAGTTAAAAAGTGGTATAGTAAGGTCTAACGTTACAACAAGATTTAATGTTTTTACCTTTTTTAACTTCTATTTGTTAAAATTTTTATATCATAAACAACTTTTTTAATTTATTTAGGTTTATTTTAATTTATTTTAATTTCAAGCTCTGAAGTTTCTATAGCCCGTATTAGAATTGTTAGTATTCTTATTAAAATTATACAAACAAAAATATACAGTTCCTTATAAATATTTGGTTTAATACGGCATTACAGCAATGTTACAGGAATTAAGCAATTTCACATAAGGTAATTTGTCCTAATGCTGTTAACTTCCCCAGTGGGAGTCTATGGCAGTCCTATGAACTGTTTTAAGTTGTCGGTGCATCCACAGTCATGAAACAGTTTGTGTGTGAACAGTGTGTAGAAATTAAATGCAGTGTTTTTACATTTTAGTGCTGATAAATTCAGTTTGCTTAGCAATTGTTACAAAATCTACGGTTTGAAGGGTAATGAAGAAATGCCGTTAATAATGAATGTACGCCATCTACAGATAGATGGGGGACTTAAACGCAATAACTGTAACTGTGACAGAAACCAACAGGGGGCAACCAAGTAAAGCTGATATTTTACAAATTCAAAAATAAAATCTATGATTGCACAAACTGCTGCTACTATAGCTGTTTTATTTTCCCATGCTTCGAGGTCACTCTAAAATAAGTTTACGCATTCATAGTACATGAAATAGTTACAGATAAATTAAGATTAAATCCAGTCCTCTAAACAATTTTTCAAGTTAGAGCTTAAAGCTGCAAAAGTTAACAGCATTAGAACAAAAAAAGCTATTTTTCAGTGAAGAGTGAACTTCACTGACCTTTACATGAGCTTGATTTCCTCTGTTTAACAGCATACAAAACCCTTAAACACCTGCAGATCAACAGACTGCTGTGACCTCACTGATTGCGCTGAAACACTGATTGCTTATGTGACGCAAACCTTAACAATTGTATTCATTACCTGCTTTTGCGCAAAATTTGTGCTTTAGTATTAATCACAGGTAGGGTTAGGGATTTGAACAAACCTAAAATATATTAATGCAAGCATAAAAACAAAACAAAGTATTTATCTTTATTACTCAATTCCTCTGGTCTCTATTTTTAAATAATAAATAAATTGTAGAACTACAAATTATTCAGAATAGCCCCTTAGGTAATGTAAATGTGTTTTAAAACTACACAATTACATTTTGCCACACTGCATGGAGGATACAGATTATTAAAAGATTTTTAAAAGAACTGTGAAAATCTGAAGTTTATTGTAAACTGGTATTTGTCTTATCACTGTCACAAGCAATCAAAAAACGGGGTACACAGTCCAAGGTCAAAGCAGAAAAACCAACAGGTAATAAACACTTGGAATGATACTGGGAAATGTGGTCAATATTCAGGGGATGGTTCCCTCTGACCCCCAGTAGAGGAAGCCACAGAGGCCGGACTCGTGACATATATATTCTGATCAGTGTTTTGTAATTAAATCAATGTGATGTATTAGAGTTTATTACTTTTTTTACAGCACATATTAATAACTCTTTGTAAAAATATGAATGACGACACAAGCCCTCTTCCTCCAGCCCTATTTTATTGGAAAATATTATAGTGGATGTGTATGAGTGGTCCAATATTTATAATATTTAACTCAGTGGTCTGCACTAATGACATTATGGAAACATAATTCAAGTGGCCATAGCAAACAGAACATTAGGCAGAATAATTATGTCTTTGAAGTGTCTTTAAAGGCAGAGTGGCAGGTCTATTGTTTGCTAAAAAACATTTTTCTTTTATTAGTCAGATGTAAAATGCTAATTTTTTGAGATAGGAATTTTGGGTTTTCATGAGCTGTATGCCAAAATCATCAATATTAAAACAATAAAAAGGCTTGAACTACTTCAGTTGTGTGTAATGAATCTAAAATATAGGAAGTCTTGAAAATTAAATCTAGGGCTGTTTATTTACACAAAGAAGAATTGTAACACTCTAACGTCACCAAACAAACACACATTAACACTCAAATACTTCAGATGCTGTTAAACGATAAACAAAACATGCCAAATTAATTGGATTGATTTGAAAAATGTGTTAAGAGTTACACAAAATAAAATTTCTGTGGCATTCCCTCTGCACCCTTCTAAGCCCGCAGAGGTCCTGATAGTAATCAGAGACTATGGGCTCAGATGTTTGTGCCATCCCAAAAGGTTCAGTCAATTCCCCACAGTTTAATTAATTTATAATTAAGAGTATATATCTACAGAAATGTAGAGTAACACATCATCCGGCTAAAGCAGAAATGGCTAAATGTTAAAGCGCTACACCAAAGTCTACACATAAACACAGTCTTCGATTGGGCGATTGGCTGTGACGTCGTTCGTTTGCAGCGTAGAAAGCGTTCATCTCGTTGCGTTGCGTTTGACGCAAGGTATTTGATTGGACAAAAGGCCGTAACGTCGCCGAAACGCTACAAGTTAGCCACAGGCGTTGATTAGCGCAGATCAAGTTTCACGCGAGGGCAGGCCCGCGGTGACGACAAAAATGGCTCCTGGAAAATCACTCATCTTTCCCGTTTCCCTTAATCGTCCCAGCTAAAAGCATACTGCGGCGCTGAAAACATGGGTATTCTTATTGCGTGAATGACAACGTCAAAGCAGCGAGGCGCGCGTGTTACGCCAGCTTTATTAATAACGAATTGAAGATGGCGGAGTTTTCTCCGGTGCTGAGGGATGACGGTGGATGCGGACGGTACGGACAACCGTTGTTCCCCAGATCGCGGTCCGGTTCGGAGTCGGAGAGTGAATTGTCGCAAAGTTTGGCCCGGACAAAGACGCGCTCGTATGGGAGCACTGCGAGCGTCACAGTACCGTTAGGGGAGACTTTCATAGAGCACCGGGTAATGGATGGAGACACGCTGCAGGGGATCGCGCTTAAATATGGAGTCACGGTAAGGATATGAGCATTACATAGATTACATACAGATTTACATATACAGAACGACCATGGCCGTGCTGTAAAATCCTTTGCTCCCTACCTAGATAACAATTCTAGGCATCTTACGCGAACGCAGGCGTGCTTGCTGTGCACCGAAATTTGCATTGACATTTGCCAGAGATTCAGCCTCAGAGATATTTAATAGATTAATCATTATTTAGAAGAATGACAACAATGCATACTGTTGTTTTAAAATGTGGAAGGAAACCCGGTTAATTTTCTTATTTATTCTGGGTTAATTGCAACAGAATTATAATGAGTTTCTGCATTATAGGAACCTGTTCATTATTGATTATAGGGTTTACATAGTACAAAAAAGCGCATAACCGCACAATTGCAACATTCAAATGCTTAACACATGGTTTATGGAAATGCAAATCTTATGGGTGTGTCTTGGTTCTGGTTGGTAGAACAACAATTAGTTTTGATGGTTTTATTTACAGACCTGTAGCACAACAAAGGCTACTGAAATGCAACAACCGAAAAAAGCCATAAAGCCTTCCAAACATAGAGCCTTGCACTTCCCCTTAGAGGAACATTCAGCTTTTGGCCGTCTGAAATTCATGTATGTATTTTATGTCACCTATTATTTTCAGTTTTTTCCCCAAATACCCACTTGACATAAACACACACTCCTCAATTAAGCATATATAGCAACATAATTAAAGAGATGTCAGAGGAAATAATAGCCTTAGGTGGATTAAATAAAATAGAAGCATGGTAGGATTTGTATGATTTCTCCCTTCCCTGTTACTGTTTTGATATACAGTACAGTGCAAAAGTCTTGTTAGTATTTGTTAGTAACAAGCATGTTAGTATTTTCACCCCCAAAAGATAAGAATTTAGTGTCACAGGTGTAAATATAAGTTTACATTTCCCAGGATTCCTTTTGCCATTAACTGTTATGATACAGTGAGATTGTTCTATGCACAAGGAGTCTGGGTGCTCTACAAAAAGAATGATAGAATTACAGACATAGAGCTGAGGCAGAGCCACATTGACAGATTTAATTTTCTTCATGGAGATTAGCTGCAGTGGGTGCTTGACCATAGCTTGCATGACTATGTTTTCACTCCTCATCAGTTATGTTACGTGCAGAGATCACATTTCAGGTATGGGTTACCATACCTGACAAATATGTCACCTTCATGTGACTATATGATTTCATGTGATTTAACGTTAATTTAAGATTATTTAAGAGCTGTTCAGAGTTATCCTGATGGTTTTGAGAGATAAGACCTAAGGGGTATGTGAATTGAAATATATTAAGAAAAGCTAAGGATCTAAGGATCTCTGACTAAATATAAATAATTGTTGTTTGTTTGTATGAGTATGGAAACAGGAATGTCGAATAAAGGCATGTGGAAAATAATTTAAAAAATAAAGCATAGAACACCTATTGTAGTGCATTTTAAAAGCAGAACCACAAAGGTGTCATATGACCCCTTAATAGTGAGCAAGCAAGCACAACGTGGATTATTGAAATTCTGTTTACTTTCACGTTTCTTTTTTCAACAGATGGAACAAGTCAAGCGTGCAAATAAACTCTTCAGCAATGATTGCATATTTTTGAAGAACACTCTTAATATCCCTGTAAAATCGCAAAAATGTTCCCTCTTTAACGGACTGTCTCTGGAGTCTCCTGACAGTGAGGGAAACACGCCTCAGGAGTCACCCTGTGTCAGTCAGGACTTGGACACCCCATCCCCTGTACCTGAACCAGCCCCTACAGAGCCCCAGTCCCAACCACCTGAGGAGCTGTCCGCTAAAGACTACTTGCATCGACTGGACTTACAGATCAAACAGTCCAAACAAGCTGCCCACAGACTGAAAGAGGATGATGGAAGGTGAGTGGAGGGAGTGTGTGACTTTTGACTTATGTAAGCGTCTTCCTCATGTTTTCCTCACGTCTGCTTTAAGCTAGGTAGAGCTGCAAAACATATTGAAAATATTTTCCTTAGGATTATTAAAAAAGGCTCTATTTAGTAGGGGTATAACAGTATTCAAAACTGGACTTAAAAAGCACAATACTGTACAAACCATGATACTCTCATGGCGTACTGAATGCCACCAACCCAGCCCGGGTTTTTTATGTTATTATCCCTAACATTGGTGCACATACTGCCAAGATTAAGTTGTAAATGGATTTTTGACATGCAAGTAAATTTTTATTGCAAAATTAAAAATGAATGACAAAAAAATGAGAAACACAAAGTCTGTAATATCTACATCAAGTAATTTACATCAAACTTAGGAAATATGTTCAGTGTGGTAGGCTGATAATATTGATGACTATGATATAACCATAATATGACTATTGTGAGTCACAGTCAAAGTACCTTCAAAAAGTGCACTTTAATAGTCCACTTACATTCAGTATCATCACTGCTTGAAGTTTTAATTGGAATATGTGAAATGTGTGTTGGTTCCAAAATTTTCATTTTTTCAAATCATTTAAAATTATTTTGAACAATTGAGTCACTAGCATATCTAATATGGCCTATTGCATTATTAGGCAAGTTTTTGCATGTTCCAGTTGTTTATTTTCTACATCTATTTTTCTACAATATTGTACAGCACTACAATTACTGACCCACATACAAACAGGATAGATTACCAGGACTACAAAAACCTCCCTGGCATAGGCCAAAATGCTGTCAAGGTAGGGAGCTCACTAAGCTAATTTGGAACAGAGGATGGCTAAAGATAAGGTTTTCATCTGCAGTACGAAATTGAAATCTGTTCATCAGTCTGACTCACTGCAGTTTTTATTTTAGCTGAATCAGTGTGCCAGTCTGTGTGTGCCAAATTATAAGTGACACATCATCTTGTAAATGAGACAGCAAGATATTGCACCTGTCTTTCCTAGGTCACTCACTCACAGGAGAAATATGACTGTGTATGTGACATTCTGCTTTTACACAAGCACACTCCTGACATATTGGATGAATGTGTTTCACAAACACACACACTGCAGCGCATCTTTCCACTGCAGTAAAAAGTAGGCATAACCTGCCTGTCACATTCTGAAAATCTGCTGGCTGCAGGAAGCAAAGTCTCTGTGAAGTGTGCCAAACAATCTAGCAGAGCCTGATAAATGTTTCAATGAACAGCTCACCAAAAATTGTATTACCCTAATGTTGTACCGCATGACATTCCACCTTCTTTCAGAGCACAAAACAGGCATTTTGAAGAATGCTTTAGTGATTACACAACCAGTATACCAAACAGCAACCAATGCCAGTGTCACACTGAAAAAGTGTCCTATTTTGTGCTTAACTATACAACATGTGCATTATGCAAGTCTTCTGAGTGTGTGATACTGTTTTGTTAGAAATATTTTTTGTGTTGTTGTTTACTAATAACCCTTTCTGTTGTAGCTCACATTTTTACATATTCAACCCTGAAGAGACCCATGAGAACCCATTAGAATGTTATTACCAGAAATTATGCATCTTGTTGTGCCTTTAGCTGGATGATGTTTTGCACAACATCTCATTTTGTTATTGTTTAGGTCAAACATCTAATCTGTTATGTCTTTTTCTCTTACAATTACTGTAAGATTAATTTAGATAAGATTCTGATCTTGCAGGTTGTAAATAGTGAAACACCAGTTTAATTGAAGCCTTTCCAATATTTTTGTTAACTTCTTAAACTGGCACACTCCTTCTTCTTCCTGTAACACAAAGCAGTTGGCTTTAAAAAAAAAATAAGATCACATTAGATGACATAAGAAGACAATAAGTAGACATTTATGTTTGTCCATGTCTCTAATATCTACAGTTGTCCCTAAAAGTATGAGTTGGACAGTTGCATTGCATAAATAATATCAAATTATAAGAAAGTGATAAAAACACCTTGCTCTTTAAATCTTTTATATTAAAGTTGCCATAATGTCTGTCTTGATTTTTTTAAAGTTAAGTGTATGTAATCTTTTGTGTAAATAAGTGTATATTAGTATTATGACTGTTTTTTTAAAACCTATTTTGTGTGTGTTTAATTTCAGGGATGAAGACAATCTGACACAGCCAGCATCATCATATCAGGAAATCTGATGGATTCATCAGGGGTGATGACAGTGGTCTTCTTCACCTGCTCACGATTCTTCTCTCTCCTGCTCTTCTTGTTTTTTTGTCTTCTGTCACTCAAACTGCAAACAGGACGACCAGCGCACCATGCTTTTGTGCTTAGGGTCCATCATAGTGGTTTAAATTCTCATATTTAGCTTTGTTCCATCTTACTTCAATATAGCAACATGCATTGCCTCTTTTAGACACAGAGCAATAGCTCTCCATATGTAGATGACAGGAGCTCTTTACATAAAGGGGTTTACAACCTCTTTACGTAATCTGCTTATCTGAAATATTCTGTAACATACTGTCACAATGATAAACCAAACTCAGACTTTTGTGTGGCTGCTTGCTGTTAATAATTTATTAATGATCCTATTTGGTTTCATTTGCCTATAAAAAGCTTTGTGTGGGATTGAAGAGATACATAATGTTGTTTTTGGTGTGAATGTTTTTGTGTGTCAGCATTTAATAATGTTTTACTGTGCCGTATGATTTGGGTTATGCAGAATAAATACTTCTATAAGCTGATCATGAGCCTCTCCTGTGTCATCCATTAAGTCAGATCTGTGAGAAACTGTTAAAGTTTTACCATGGAAATGGCTGAAACAGTGACGTCTACGTATTTATATCTGACATCAGCTGTTACAGTATTTCTGTTCTTCTAGTGTTTCATTATCAAATTTTATAGTATTTATATAGTACAAAAACACTTTTACAATCCTGAAGTGTACATGTTTGAAAGAAATCAAAGTACTCAAACACAATTACATAAAGAAAAGCAATGTTTAATTGTTGTTTGGAAAATCACAATATTTACATTTAAAAATATTTGATTTTAAAGATTTTTCATTCAATCACGTGAAATATACAGTCGAATAGTGAGGACAGAACCCAGAAAACCAAACTCCAGAGAGAGAGAGGGGCAATATAAAGACCACAGGAAGAAAAAGCAAGTCACTGATTGTATACACTGTTTTGGTTGATTTATAAACAACATTACAGATTCATTTTCTTTAACAAATAAGATCAAATGAGATGGCACATCATCCATGAATGGATGTTACATTATAGATATATGCAAAAGAGAAATGGGTGCAAAAGCTTCTATTTTACACTTATTTGTATACACTTCAAATTTACTGAATTTAGACCTGAATTTTCAGCAAATGCTGCTTTTCGGTGCTAATGAGTAACAACACAACTCTTTGATTGGCTGGTGTGTCATCTAGCACTAATTGTGTTCTATTGCTGACTGCACTGAGAGAAGATATTGCGTAAGTTGCAAACCAAACCTTAATTATTAGGAGCTATAGCATTAGGATCCATGTTAGTTTGCCCAAATTGAAATATTTCATGTGTAACCTAACAGTTGCTTGATTTGTGGTTCCTACAGGCTCCTGTAGATTCTCTTAATAACAGCACCTTCATCCTTCTCCAAAATGCCTTTATTGATGTACGCATCCACCTGCTGGTCCATGAAGTCCTTCAGCTTGGAGAGGTTGTGGTCTTACAGACAGAACAGAGAGAACAAGAGAATTTTAATCTATGTAGACATTGTTCAGAAGACAACAACAGCTCTTCTCTACAGGGTGCATAGAGAAGAAATTATATTGATTAACTTTTAACAGAATTTTTGTTCTTGGCACAAAGCTCAGGAATATTCTCATGAATAATATTGTGACAAACAGTGATAATAGCTTATAACAGTTTATATTACATATATTTATATACAATGAGTGACTGATGATATGTTTTCTGTATAAAAAAATGCTGTCAACCAGCAGTAAGTTTATATAATTCCACTTAGCTGTCTTGAGTTTTGGCCCAACATTTGTGTCTATTTCACTGTTCTGTGTAGGCAGAAAATGTTGCTGGCTATCAGCAGAGGGTGTGCGTTTGTGCATGTCTGTGTATGTGGGTGGTTTCTCTCTCCACCAGTATTCATTTAAATGTCCCGATACACAGGAGCTGTGTGCCATGTTTTTTGTTTAAATGACTCGGTATTGTGGCTGTAATAACTCTGACTCACACATAGCTTTTATATGTGTAGAGATGATTTAATGTGGCATGACACTGGTTGAGATGTGAACAGAAATCAGAACATACTGTACAGGACCAGAAACATTGCTCCTGTTAACAGTAAAGTACTCATTTAATCAAATCGAAGGAAATCGAAGGCCTGGATGAATCTCATTAGGAAAAATCAATTCTTATTATCATTATGCTTAGTGTCACACTTCACAAATGTCAAATTGGTCTTAGAAAAGGTTTCTACAGTGTGCAAAATATAATTTACTGTTGTACTGTACTATAAAACCCGACCTGACATGCTGTTTCAAATGCATTTGTCACATTTTAATAAGATGTAATGAGGATTTTCCATTGTAACATTTTAGAGAGAGAGTGAATGACCAGGCAAACGACCATTTTTGGCAATATCAAAACAAGTGACATCTGCAAACAAATGATGTTCTCAAAAGGGTCAAATGTTCCAAAATTGACATGTTTTGGGAGCTTCACACATTCGAATTGTAACAGAATGCTTGTGAATCTGTCTGGAATATGAACAATAGAACAACAGTTTTCATGTCAAAACTTTCGTGAAGGGCTGAGTACAGAACGGCTGAATAACAGACAGATTTTCAGTCTCACAGTGGAGCAGAAAAATGCATAGATCATTGGGCTATAAATCACAGCAGACTGTCTGTGCTGTAACATGGCCAAGCTCATCAAATCAATGCATTTTCATGAGTTTTCACACACTCATTTTAATTGCAAATTAAGAGAAAGAAAAGAGAATCATTTGCTTGTGTTTCATCTGAATTGTGTATAATTTTGCTCACAATAAGCTCTTAGACAGGTCTAAGAGAGAAGGACTGTACCAGTTTAGCATGGACTATCAGTGTTAACTTGCAGTGTTAGATATTTTCTGAGAAACCCAGCTGACATTTTTTAAAAGGTCCTGCAGTAACAGGGACAGAACATTTTTTAATATTTTATATTATGATATCAAAAACATTACTCTTAAGTAGTTAGTGGAACAGTTTAAAAAGGTTACACAGTATGACCACAACAATACAATGTTAATACAATGTCTAAAAAACTGGATGATTTTTTTCATCTAATTTAAATTGAATATGAATACTAATAATAGAAAGCCCCACTAAATAAATATTATATCCTGTCCTAAATTTTGAAATTATGAGAAAAATACAGCACATTCCCTAGTTCTTCAGCTTCTGTCAAAAAAATCCTAAGGCATAGACCCAAGACATTCCAGTATTGTAAAATGACATGTGGCTAAGAGCGAACACGAATTCTGATACAGTAAAATCTGTTAAATATTTACCTTCTTTGTTGCCGCCTTTGCTGTGTTTCTTCAGCCATTCAATGTTCTTCCGGATTGCCTCCAGATAACTCTCAGACTTTCCAAAATGACCTAATAACATAGATTAAGTTCTGAGTCCTCATTAATAAAAACTGGTATGAGTTTTCACATCATCTGAGTTCAGAGCTGAACTTTGTATCTCATACAGGTTTATCAGTATATTTATTTCAGTGTTTAATTTTGGGTTAGCTTGGAGCTCCTGGGTTCGAGTCACACCACATTTTTTTCCATTACTTTCACTAACTTGTAAATTAAATTAGGACAACTAAAGGCAACAAAGCAATTATTAATAACTCATAATTATAATGTGACACTTCAGACAGTTTGAAATTGCAGTTTTGGTATGAAATATAGTTTACACTGTTGAAGATTGAAGAACATTATTAGGATATAACGAGATACTAACTAATCTCTGCAGCTATCTGCACATCTTTGGTTGAGTCTTTCAGGGACTCATATTCCTCCTGCAATTTGGCAGCCTCTGTTTTGGTGTTGTCATCATCATCCACTGCTTTTCCTGGAATGAGGGGAAAATAAATTATTTCTTGGGCAATTTTTGAAATTTAAAAATGTTTAAATGCATTAAATTGAGCCTGTGTAAGTGCGCCTTTGCATTTAACCTGTAAGGACCTAAAATTCAACTAAATGTCTGTGAAGACCTGCGTGGTGGGGCCCAACAGGGAGATGTTTCTACCTGTAGGGGGCGTCGAGCTGAGAGGAACCAGAGACCTGCCTAACTTGTTCTTGGCCTGTAAGGCAATCATAGCATCCAGGTTTTCTGTGGGAAAACAAGATAAACCACAATATATACCACTACAATATATACAATATACATCCTTGTCAATAGAGTATTTCCTTATTATGTGCTTGAACTTTCATGACTTACACGTGTTTTCCATAGATAAACATTTAAACACACTGAGGCTGAAAGATTGGGGAACAATAGTAGGAGTCTCATCTCATGTTTGAAGCACAGCAGATCAATAACCAGCCATATCCAGGCAACACACCCCTCCAACTGATTTGATCTAAACAGCATTGTCATCATGTGGCGCAGGTTGTCAAGGTAACCCCTTTATTATGCAACAGGGCAATCTACATTGTTATCGCTTTAATCATAACAACCGTGACCACAGAATTTATTACATCAGATGAAAAAGAGAGAGAACAAAAGAAGCTAAATAAAACAGGATGTTACTCCTTTGAGCAGATGTCAAGATTATGGTCATGAAACACGGAGGTTAACATTCACAAAGTTATCAAAAATGTTCTTGCAGTAACATTAGTAAAACCTATATTTAATAATAACTTAATTTAGAAAATGTAAATCTTAAGAAGCTTTTGGAATGTTTAAAAAGGTCACAGAATTCTTTTTGTAATTTGAAACAGAACATTAAATCTGCCTCAGACATTTTTGTAAGGTCAGATGTTTCACATTACTGTCAGTTAATCACATGAACAGATGTGAGTATTTTAAAGAGATATCAGCGCTTTCCAACATGTTCCCTCGTACATGTCAATCTGGACAACGCTGTCAAATGCTTTATCTGATGTGACATTGCCCAAGAACACAAACAAATAGATTCTAACAGAACTCTCTTAGGAAATTCACCATAGTCACCAAAAATTGTAAAAAAAAATGCCTAAGCAAAAAAGCATCTGTTTAACGACTGTTAATGCAGAACTGGTGACAGGAGAAAGGGTCACACTTATCAGAGATATTACAGCCCTGTCACAAATCAGGATTTAGGAATGACATGACATAAAGCATAAAGGCATAAAGCATTCTGGGGTTGTTACAAAAACTGCTGGTATACAAATCTTTGTTCTTACCCAGATAAGAAACTCCTTCTTCAGGGGTGATGGTTCCATATTTTATCATCATCTTCACAAAGTCGATCAAGGTCTTCATGATAGTGATTAGGGTCTTCCTTTCCTCTTTATCCTGCTCTGTAATTTAAGATTTTCTTTATGTCTATAGCTATTTATGGTTTTAAGTTTTAAAGATGTTTATGAAAAAATAAAGTAGCTTTTTCATTTTGTGTGCTGTATTGTGGTTTGCAGTGTGCTGTATTGTTTTGTGTAATTTGGTGTGTTTGAGCCAGAGATGTATAAAGTACTAGAGACCCATACTTAAGTAAAAGTACAAGTTCTTGTTTAAAAAAGTGACTTGAGTAGAAGAAAAAGTGCTCTTAAAGCACCATACTTAAGTGGAAGTTCTAAAGTATTCAACATTTTCTGTACTTAAGTATTGCAAGTAGTTTACTTTAAAATTTACTACTCAAGTACTGAAAGTAAAAGTACAAGTATTGTGTTATGTTATGTATTTATTAAAGAAAGCAGTCAAAAGTTTGAACATCATATTGTTAATATTATTTCAAATTTTTAGCCTAAAGGACACTCACAATTCCTTTAGCTGTAGCAGCAGTACAAGGACAGTAATCCACAACTATCCACTTAAAACACGGAGCTTAATGATGAGCCGGCTTCATCAAACCTGTGACAATGCCATCTACTGCTCTGGCAGTGATAATGTGGGTTTGGAATGATTCATAACATTTTTATCATTGTAACGAGTAACGATGCAGCACATAAAAAATGTATCGGAG
>JBAJNP010006090.1:0-26715 GCA_036877545.1 Yasuhikotakia modesta
GTCTGAATCCGCGGGTTCTCTTGTTTAATTTGATAACATTAACTTTTTCATTTAACTTTAGTGAACTTTAGTATGAAGATTTTAATCAAAAGATGGAGGACAATTATTAGTTGTTACTTAGTTTTACTTTTTGTGCAGAAAATTAAAAATAGGATTTTGAATTTTTTACTATTTTTGACAGTAAAACAGTGTTTTACTACTGTTTTACTGTTTGGCTTGTACAGTTTTTCACAAACACTGTGTTAACATTAACATTAAAGTCACATTGTAGTCACATTGTAAGTCACTTAGATAAAATCATCTGCCAAATGCATAAATCTAGATCATTAAAACTGGGAAAAATCTTTAAAATGCTGTAAAAAAATATATATATATATATTTTAATAGTCATGTTTAACTGGATTTTAAAATGAGGAGAAATTTTTCACAAGGTCTGCAAAGTAAATTAATCTAAACTATGTCTAGAAATCAGGGCAATTGTGTGAATGACAGAAGCTCATTACTGAGGCACCTCAGATAATTATTACTCCTACAAGGAGTTACCTGGGGAGTGGAAACCTGTTACACGTTTATAGGTTCTTTAAAAGGTCAACAAACGTCTGTATGACAGGCCTGTTTATGGTGCTGGCGGCTCAGTCACACAGTAAGAGTGACAGGGGAGGCAGTGCTATGTACACTGAGGGCCTGTTGAACCAGGTGAGTGAGCCATTAAAGGCCAGGTGTGCTTCATCTCAATTATACTGCTGCCCTGCCACTTAATGACCAGTCAGTCTGCCCAGGTCTGTAGCTCCAGCAAGGGAATCTGGGAAATCACAGGCCACTGTTGCCGCTTTTTGCATGGGGAGGGGCAGCACTAACATGACTCTTTTACAAATCCCTGCTATATATGCTCCCAGTAAATGAGATACAGAATTTAGATAGACACTTTAAAAGTTTTAGACATATGTATTAACGTTATTGCTTGGTAAAAATAATGTTATTCAATTCAATTCTGTAACATTTTTAAAACGTTCTACTAACTACTTAAGAGCAATATTTAAAAAACCTTTTTAAGGAGGTCGTATGGAGTCTCAGAACCCAAAATACCCAAAATATGGAGACACTTAAATGCAGAAATTAGGATTTTTTTCCGGAACTTACGGAGCTTTAATTTAAGTTTAAATTTAGCCTCCTTACACATATACAACTTTGGGTTTTAATCTTATGCAGACGTTTTAAATGAACGTCTAGGTAAAAATCCCGTTCTTTGCGCTCGTCAGACTCCTTGTGTATCTGGATCAGGCTTAAAGGCGCAATTGTTCAGCAGACCGAACTACGTCGTCAAAGGATGTCGGCTTGTGTTTTGCCTGTTTATAGTTTAGGTAATTAAGCGTGTAATTATTGAATTATCGTGTTTCGCTACAGGTCTGAAGTAAAATTGAAGGAAATTGAATTTTAAAACTGATGGGAGCAATGCATTTGTATTATTGACCGTCTGGACAGCTGATCTCGTGGATGTCTTTAGCCACGATATCTTTAATTCAGCTTGTTAAGACACGGGAATTTGATGTCTGGTCTCATGGTGTGTTTTGCGGGCTCTGTTTCTCAGTCTCTGGAGATGCTGTTGAAATGACTATCATTAGGGCACATCTGGATTTCCCTTTCATGGGCGTTTGGAAGATGTCTGTGATTGACGTGTCTGGTAGTTTCGTTTAAAGTTGATGGTTGGGGCAAGACAATTTAGGGATATTATTTTTAATTTATGGTTTCAGGGTTCTCGTTTATGTGCATAATCTAATTCCTCACAGTTCTTTAAACTCACAAATCATGTTCATGTGACCTGTATACATCTATTTGAACCACTAACATAACTTCTCTAGTTCTTTAAGTTGTTTTATTAGGCCTAATCCTATTTTCTGTCTACGATTATACACGGAGCGACACAAACTAATAACAATGTAGGAAACAAGGTTGTACTTTTAATCATAACCTGCAGGCGGCGCTGTGGATTAATATGCGCGTGAGTACGACTGTAAATTTGTTAAAAGTATTTCTGACTTTTTGTGTCATTTAAAAACAACGTGTTTAAAGCAAATTTAACACCATCATTAACTTCACGTAGCAGAGTGAAAACAGGACATAAAACAGGCGATCAGTACCATCACCTTTAACACAGGTTTTCTTTTAAAGATGGCATAAATTGTGGTTCTTGAGATTAGCTGTGAACTGGCATTGAATGGAAAAAAACCACTCCATTTTTAAATTTATTTTGTTTGTAAATTGGTTTGAGATGCATGTGGTGGCATTTTAGAGTAATAATACTGATTCCCTATGAATGTTGTAACAACAATGAGGTGCTTTTTGCAGACTGATAGGGACAATATCAGAATGTTGCTTTTAATGGTTTGTGGACCGAAGTTCTCTGCTGCTTTGTGCTCTTGCAAAGCATTCTGGTGTGTGTGTGGGCTTCTAATCCTGTTGTATCATTGCACTTCCCCTGTTGTTCATTTGTTTTAAATGTGCCCTGGGGGTGCAAAACATTAATGCCTCACCTCATTTCCTAGCTTTAATAAAGCAAGATGAATTGGACCATGGCGAGCTGTGGTGTGATCCCTTTATTGCTGGGCATATTAAAAATGGAATGATGGGTTAAATTGTGTTTTATTATTAGCACTGTGTCTATTTACCAAGCATAACTGGCAATGAAAATGAGTCCTTAGATAGAAATATATCTGTTTTATGAAGGCAAATGTCCTAGTGGGAGTCTAAACAGATGTAAGGCATATATCTGGTGCCACTGACCAACATTTGGTTATGATGGGCGCCTCAACTTCCTGGTTGATTCTAATTGGTGGAAAGTATCTTCTCAGTATTCGAATTCAGCATAAAATTTGGAAATACTATTGAAATAATACTGAAAATCTTCAGAACAATGTCATAAATCAATGTGAAGATAATGAAGGGTTTAGAATATTCATATAACAAAGAACAAGTATTATTTTGTCTAGACAAAATTGTAACAATTCTACAAATGCAGTTTAGGTTTATTGACTGGTATAGTGTGGATTAAATAAACATCCCAAAGGACTAGTTGACTGAGACAGATCGATCTTTGTGCTTAGCTTTGAGCCTCAAGGAAGACCAGTGCAGCCCAACAGTAACACATCGGTCTAATCTTAAATAGGTCTGATCTCATCATGAGGAGATCATTTAAAGGTTAATCAACTGATTTCAAATATATCTTATAATTTGAAATCAAAGGTCAGGATTTCAACAGCCATTTGTCTGTGACCAAACAATTTTGAGGCAAATTAAACATATATATAAAAGCGTTGAAGCCTGTTTTTCTTAACATGACTGGAGCAAAGAGGGAGAAACAGCGACTTGTGTTTTTATTGGGAGAGGCTAACAGAATAAATTATAGTTGACATTTGGGTCTTGATGAAAAGGCTGAGACACAGTAACTAATAATTCTGAATGGTCAAAAGCTCCGGGCAACGTTTTAAATCTGTTACCCTGCAAAACTGCACCGAGTTGCAATAACACGTCTTTAATTGGTTTCCTCGGTGAGTGAACCTTTCTCAGATACAGGGAATTGTGTTTGTATGCTACACAATTTAAAGCATGTTTTGTGCTAGTGCAGCCTTCTACAGTCACAGCACGGTTGTAGCTATTGTCCCAAAGGTCTGGAGGCCTTCAGTGTTTCCGAGTCTGTCTTAATTTAGCCTATGGTAGCGCTCCGCCTTGCTTCTACATAATAGATGATTCTGCCCTCCACCATGCAGGAGAGGTTTAATTAAATCATATTCCAATCATAATCCATGTTGTTAATTAAACTGGATAATTTATAAGTACAAAAGAGGGTATTAGGTGCTCTGTAAAGCTAGTTTTATCGGGCCGTATTAAGTCCTCCCATCTTCCACCCTTTCCTTGTAGTATTGATGCCTTTATTTGATTGATAATGGGACGGTGGCTGCAGTACTTTTTGTCTAATGGTGGTGCAATTAAATCCCTTGTAAATGGCTCATGCCTCATTTAATCCTAATCTATGGAGTTTTGATTGAATTTGTCGGCATTCATAATTGAAAAATACTGCTATTTAATGTCTGCATTGCAGTTGTGTATCAGCCTGTCCTAAATGGGACTGCCCTTGATTTGGCTAAGAGGCAAAATGGGGGTTTGGGGTCAAGGTTTTTAGGGTGCATGCAGGGAGGGACACCAAATGACCCCAAACTAATGATTACTATGACCAGACAAAACAAACACATTCATTTTAATTCTAATTATGCAGACCAAAGATTTACAAACATGGAGGCACGTTTATTGATCAGTAAAATAGGCTTGTCACACTGAATAATTCATTATACCAATTCATAATTGAATAAACACAAAATAAAATATTAACAATTAAATTAGTTAATTCAATATAATTCACATGTACTAATGTTTGCCTAATGTTTATCTAAAATAAACAAATACATGATTATTATATAAATGTAAATCCAGCTTATATAAATATTAATATAAAATGTATCATACTAAAGGTAAAATGTCACATGATGCACTGAGATCAGGACGAGGTGTATGAAATCACATTTGTGACGACTAACTGCTATAAAGGGCTCATGTCCATATGGACCGACCAACCAGCTTTGTGAGGAGTGTTTTGCTTTGCATTCTTATTGCTTTAGGTGTTTTGAACTGTATATGCAATAGATGTACAGACGTTTCACACCGTGTATTTAACGCAGTCTGATGTTTTTCTAGTTACATTCTTTTTCAATTTCAATTATTAATGCTATACATTTTAAATGTTTAAAATTGCATAAATATTTATAAAAGGTACGTTAAATACAGTTACAGACGTGAATTGATTAAATAAATTAGTTTTCCCGGATGGACAGATTGTTTCTGTCTTTACTGACAGTATGATACTTGTTTTTAATATGAGAAAGCTATTTTTACATTTACATGTACATGTTAGTCTATACGTTTGTTGTTTATATATACAAATGTATATCTGTAAAGAATATTCAAGCAATGCGGCCAATAGTATGATTTTCATTCACAGTAATGCTTAAAGCTGTTTGCACATCGTATGGCAATGACAGTGAAATACATCAGATCATCTCACATGATTCTTGTTTTGACTGTTTAGGAATGTGAGACTATTAGTGACGTTTTAAGCGACAGCAGCAAGCAGCGCTCTTGGCTGTGGCGCGTCGGGCCAGTTCCGCATAAACTGGTGAAATTGGACCAATAGAAAGCGCAAAGACGCGATGGGCGTGGCCAGGGTGAACGGCGGAGACGCTTAAACTTAAGGAGCGTAATTCAAACTCACATCTCAGTAGATGATCAAAGCTGATGCTGCGACGTGCAATTTATTGTGACTTTCATAAGAAACAAGGACGAATGAAAAAAGGACGTTGAAATAACTAAAGGAAGGACGATCAAGCCTATCTGAGATGTTCGACCTTTTTCTTCAGCAGACATTTGACCATTTCCAGCAAAGGATTTCTGGCGCTTTATTGATGCACGTTTTTGCATCAGGAATACCAAACTCGTACCCTGACAGCTTATGATACTGTAAATCAGTCAGATCGTCATCTGAAAAGCAAAGGGGAGACAGCTGCTCCCACAGACCTCAGGACTTCATTAACTGTCCGTATAAGATCATATGAGTACAGCTTTCAGCACGCCGTTCATGATGATGCAGCGTCCGATGGGAAGCACCACTGCATTCAGCATTGACTCTCTCATTGGAGGTCCACCGCAGCCCAGTCCGGGACATTTTGTATACGCGGGCTACCCCATGTTTATGCCGTACCGGTCAGTGGTGTTGCCTCCTCCGCCGCCGCCACCTCCTCCAACCCTGCATCGGAGCGCTCTACCTTCGGCCCATCCGCACCATCCTATCCCGGGCTTACCCAGCGGGTTCAGCTCCAGTCTGGCGCAGGGCATGGCGCTCACATCCACCTTAATGGCAACGTTGCCCGGCGGTTTCTCCACCTCGCCATCTCAACAGCATCAGGACGCAGCAAGGAAGCTCGGATCTCAGTCTATTCACGCCATGTTCGATAAATCTCAGGATATCCGTTTAGATGGAGACGATGGGAAAACGTTTGCGACGAAAGACTTAAAGGCGCTTTCGTTATTCCACGACTCCCAGACCTCCACAGGTGAGACAAAACCAGCACGTTTCACACGAAACCTCAGCAAATACACAAATAATAAAACAAAGGCTATATCTGACATTTTAATGCCCTGCAAAACAGACCTCAGTTGTTGTATTTCGTGTTTATATGAAACTCTTTAATTTCCTTGAATCAATTTTTTTCCGTTCATTTGGCAACTTCTGTTATTATTGTACTGAAAATATTCCTTTTACATTTTCAGTAAAGGTGTATTAAATGTTCGCTCTAAATAGATAATGTAGTTTACAACCCAATTGTTTATTATTTATTATATAAATGTATGCCGTGTACTAGATCAAAGCAAAAGTGAGGACAAGTCATGACGCAAGTTTCAGGATGTATGATGTCATTATTGTGATTTAAATGTCAGTGTCACACACGTGAACTAAGGGCCCATGTCAGGTTTTTCAGGGAATTCTGCCTGAGGCCCAGCTGCCATCAATGACTAAATTAGTTCATTTTAATTGAGGGATGGGAGAGGGCCAGCGGTGTTTAAATGTCCATAAAACTGTAAGCAAAATTTACTGTCGCCTGGATCATTTCTACGTTGGCAGAGTAAAATAAATGATGTCCAGCGTTATTATAGCCTACATGCAGAAAACGATAAAAGAACCTCAGAAGTTTTGATGAAATAACTACAGTTTATGTACGTTGTTATGTAGAAGATGCATGTAAATACACACATGCATCCTTGAAAAAGGGAGAAAATACAATTGTTTGAGACCGGTTCAAAAGTTTAGGACAAGCACTTGTTTTCCAAATAGATTTATCAGCACGAGTTAACTTTGCGTAAAAGTAAAAAGAGAAAGAATGTTTGTGAGACAGATACACAACAAAAAATCTACAGTGTTTACGTTACTCTCAATATGAGATTCAAGTGATTTAGGCAATACAATTATAGACGCAAAGCACAATAGCCAACATATGAAATGATTGTTTGGATTCTTGTAACTCGAGGCAGTTCTAAATGTAATTCTGTTTTTAATCCCATCCATTCACAGCGCGAGGTCACAGCAAAGACGACACGAAAGAGGACGAGTGTCACAGGAAAGACGAGAGCTTCTCTATGGACAGTGACTTAGATTACAGCTCAGACGATAACGCGCCCGGTAACGCGATGTGTCTAAAAGAAGACGGAGACACCAGCGGAAGCCTGGACGATGGCGTCCACGGTGGGAATGTGACCGGGAACACCACGTCCACCGGGAAAAATCGGAGGAGGAGGACGGCGTTTACGAGCGAGCAGCTGTTAGAACTGGAGAAGGAGTTTCACTGTAAGAAATACCTGTCGCTTACAGAACGGTCACAGATCGCACATGCCTTAAAGCTCAGCGAGGTGCAGGTCAAGATCTGGTTTCAGAACCGGAGAGCCAAGTGGAAACGGGTCAAAGCAGGCAACGTGAACTCCAAAACCGGAGAGCCCTCCAGAAACCCGAAAATTGTGGTGCCGATTCCGGTTCATGTTAGTCGGTTTGCGATCCGCAGCCAGCATCAACAGTTAGAACAGGTCAGACCATGATAAACTGGAGACTAAGATAGTCAAAAAATAGGACTAAATATGAGCAAACTGTTCTTAAAGCTGGTGTTTCTGAGAAGGCCAGGAAATCTATCTAGCTGATAGTTTAAATCACAGCGCCGATAAACTGGGATAAATAATCCACAAACTGAACGCGAACAAAAGGCTAAAACTAAGACGTCACACTGGGAAAAACTACAGCTGTATCTCCAGCTGTTTTGGACCAAAGAACGAACAAACGTTAGACTCCAGTGTGTGTTTCAAAAGAAAGTCAGGAGGACTGAGCCAAGTTCAGCTTTATTGTTTAGCTTTGTGACTGTTTTGTACACGTCGCTTTTTTGCGAGGTAAATATTATGCTAAGAAGGAGCACTTTTGGTCTCTGCTCAGGCACACAATCTAATTCAGTTAATAATAATATTAACACAACCCCCTCGAAATTATAAGAACAAATTTAAGTGAGTTTATTTCATGGTAAATATATTTTTAATTTTTTTTTTTTTGCTTTTTTGCTTCTATTTCAATTTCTTTCTGTAACCTTATCCGACGTCACGGGCTGCTAATTTATTTAATATTGTGAGAAAAATTGCTGACGTTTAATGATTTTACTGACTTTAGGATATTGTGTTGATTAAAGCTGGACCATAAACAATAGTAAAGAAATCTGTCGTTTTTATATAAAAAGATTTTAAGTGATATAACACCCCTGTTCGAGTAAGAAAAGTTTACATTAGGCAAAATCAGTTTATAATAATAATCTTTGAATGGGGTGTGCTATAAATAGGCTGTTTTTTTTCGCTCCTTTACTTAATATCATTTTTAACAATAACACTTTTATAACAAAAAAGCTAATTGGTTTGTTTTATGAGCGAATCCGAGTTAAGATTACGTCATGCACAGTTTTTTTCTCACTACAGTTAATCTGAAACTTAAATTTGGAGGTTTTTATTCGTGAATAGGAGTTCAGGTAAAACAAAGACACGACGAGAACAATCCTGTCCTGTCCACGTGGGTCAGCCCTGCTCTCTGGTCTCCCATTGCTGAACGCGTCTTAAGATGGATAAAAAGGACCCATCCAGTTTTGCTCACTCGTCACTGCGGTGCACAACTTTTCAGTCTAAATAAAACAATATCGCAAATTCTGCATGAATTTAATTCAACTCTTGACTTTACAACATTTTTGGATTTCCCATGAAAAAATAAAACAATATCTAAGCCTAACCTAATATAATAGAAAATATTTAAAAATTAGAAAATATTTTTTCTGTAATAAATTATTGCCAAGCTTTATAAGCATTTATTTTACTAGAAGATTATTGGTAATTTTTCAAGAATTATGAATTTAATTAAAATTAAATAATAAGCTAAATATTTGTGGAACGTTACATTATTTATAAGTAACAAATAATAATAATAAAGTGTGTAATTTTGAACAACGTGCAAACAGCTTCATGTATCATATTCCACTATATTTTAAATGCATTTTAAACGATTTTAAAAGATGTAATGCGTGGGATGTAACAAAAAGTTCCTGCTATTCTGCTTGTAGGGGCTAAAATGCAGAAGTTTTATCAACAAAGTTTTACTAAACATATATACTAATTTCTTCACATAAGTGACACACATAAGTGACACACACACTCAAGTATCAGTGTGAGCAAATGGGAAATTGTCACTGCAGTGACATATTATAAGAGACATGACAGCAATAAACTGGACAGAAACACAGAAAGAAATCTGACAATTGCCTTAATCAATATTTTTGCAAATTGTAATCAAGGCTGGTGGCGTCGGCTGACAGATAAATTGGGCCAGAGGAGGGGTTGCCTTGGACCCCAGCTTTTCACTTTAGCATGTCCCTCCTGCATTAAATGAACGGTGTCAAATTAACCCCAAATGATTAATCCTAACCTATCCAATACCTCTGCTTATGTCCTCAGATATGCGCTATATCAAATCTGCATTAAACAATGGAGTGAAAATACAATAATGTGAAGATATGAAAGATACATGTTGTTGTTAGTACACCTATGCAACACAACAGTTATGTATGGTGTAAATATTTGTTTCATAAAAATATTGTATTATACAAACAAAATCATTTTAAATTAAAGAATTTCCTCAGGTATAGATATATTGGTCCCCCTAAACAACTACTAATTATGACTTTATCTTTTTATTTTAATCTGCTACTAAATACTAAAACCTAAACATGTTTTTTTTCCCAACAAGCATACAGCACTCAGTGTGTGTGTGTGCAGTGCAGAATCAGATGATGTAATATGTAATAATTATTTTCTCAGAACATTTGTGTTAACATCACATGATGGTGACCTCACACCTAATTTCAGGGCTTCTCTAGCATTTTACACACACACACACACACACACACAGTGATAGATGGAATAGCTCTGTTAATGCCCTGAACCAATGCTGTGCCTCATTGGATTTCTAAGTGGAACCAATTTATGATGCGATATGATCAGTCTGAATCTGGACAAGATGCTTCGGGGTTTCGTGTTTTTGGACCACCACTGACACTTTAGGAATTAATTTCCCACAATTCTATTACCTGACACAACAACACACTCGCAAACTTTAACAACACATAAGATTAAAAATTTACAAAAGAAAAAACGAAAAAAAACAAACAAGCTTCCAGTCACTAACTCAAGCTTACACTTCCCCCTTGCACACAAAACACTTCCTCTCTCAATAGATTGCTCTTTTTTCACCCTGCCTTGTCTAATCTCTTTAATTACATCTGTTTTCCTGGGCTGCCAAGACCTCTTTTGTCCTCTCAGTAAGGGGGCTTTTGTGGGGGCATATTTAAGCCCTGCATCCTCTTAGATGCTTTGTATAGCTGCAGCTCTCTTCCTGAGAGAGAGAGCATGAGAAGGGGATTAGAGAATCTTTATCTCATTAGATCCACAGTGAGTCGGCAGGGCCCGGTTTTAACGCCTTCATCTGCCCAGCAGAGGTTAGAGAATCAACCGCACTCTGTAAAATGACCCAAACTCTGTATCTGGGCTGCAGATACATTTATGTGTGGACCTACTGACCTCACACAGGAACACAAGTGATTCAGTGAGTCACATAAATAGATGATGGGGTATTTAAAAGCTTTGCTATTCAGTAGAGTAAATCTTAACATAACATCATTCTAAGACTATTAAAGCATAATATTAAAAAATATTAAAGCATAAATCCACATGATTCTGTACAACATGACACAAAAAATGTATATCTTTAAAAGTAATAAATAGTGAGAACATTATATTAAGAAGCATTTTTTATTGAAAAGAGACACATTATAGTATAAGACTCTGCATCAGGTATAATTTCTCAACACAGTACTGTACAGCTGACACAAACTCAATATAATAACAATAATAATTAGAATACAACACCGATAACTCTAATAATGACAGATAGTTGTGATGCCAATGGACTGAATGCAAAAACAAATGCAAAACCCAAATAGTGTGAGAGAGCCCTTCCCCTTTCAGATTAGCATATTCATTCATAAATAATTAAACGGGTCTCTCAGGCTTGAACGCATCAAGGATACTGTTGATGAAATGAGGTAACAAACACAAACGAAAACAAACATGCTATTTCGTTTATCTAAATTTGTACATTATTTACACAAAGCAACAACTAAGACTGTGAATGAATATTTCAGTAAAAACAAAGATTTTCAAGCAAATTGGAACGTATTGATAAACCCCACGGCTTGTGTGTTATTAGTGCACAGCCGTGGTGGGCGGGATCCTTTGGTTGCCATCACGGCATTGGTTGGATTTGTAACTTGTGGTATAAATGTGAAACCAGGCCAGTTTTGCTAAAAGAAAGTTAGACTTTTATATATTAAAATGGCGGACACACTAGCGTCACCTGTCAGGATACAGTTATTTTACAAGGACAAAGACATTTACACAGGAAGAAAACATTTACATTCATGCAAAAGGATTCAAAACCAAAATGATTGTTTCCACAGAAAGGAAAGTGGCCATTATATTACGGGTTCTTTACAAGATCTGTGTTCTGTAGTGCATTTAGTCATAAATAACGGGTATTGTGGTACAGCCTCTAAAAGACCTGCTACGTTATATACACAGCAAAATCTATTCACCTTTTTAAGCTAAAAAATCAACTATACATCAAACATGTCACTTATTCTATCCTTATATGGGGCCGTTCTTCAGTAATATTTTCAACTCTTAAAGTGTTCCAGCAAATTCTAAACCTTTGAAGGTTCGGACAACCACTAAACATTCCAAAAACCAAATCAACCAATGGTGGCAGTTTAAATACTTTCCTTGTTGTTCGTAATGAACATCAATCTTACAAAACCTCACACGCACAAAATCTTCACCTATCACAAACTTTAAACCAAGCACTTCACATTTCTACAACCAATCACAGAGCTAAACCAATGTGAGGAGAGATTAAATAGCCTTTCAAACCATATTTGGAGTCAACATCAAGCCCTGCGTGAGATCTTCTGCACTGATATACACCCTGAGACAGTCTCTCTTTAACAGCAGCAGCTCAGCCCACCGAGGTGATGAGCAGTGAGAAATTATTACTTGCGTCTAGCTGGCTGACATTTGGTTTCGTATTGCTTTAATACTCCTACACAACAAAGACAAAACATGAGGAAAATTAAGGACAACATTTTCGTTCAGACAAATACAATGTTAAGGACACAGAGGATGAAGCTGAGAGACTGGGGCTCACAGGTACACACAGCTTCACAGAGCAAGAAAGAGTCACGTGAACAGATGCACAGATAGGGACTGCAGACCTAAAGAGCCCTTCTTTTTTTAACTGAGATACATGAGGTGAAACAGGCAGCTAAGACCTGAGAGAACTTCAGTCCTGTGTTATTCATATTCTGTGCTTTGAGAGATTGTAAGACCCTACATAGACTAGACCCTAGTCAGCCTTTTTACTGAAATCTGTAATGTAAAGTAAATCTGTAACACAATAAACACTTGTGCCTGCGTACTTTACTGTGACCTGATAATAATGATGTCATAAGAAGCTGTAAAGGTCTATTAAGCTGGTTTAAATCTTCAAAATAAAAGCTAAACATTGAATTCCCTTTACTTCTGAGAAACGCAAGTTTTAAAGAATCCTCTGTTGGTCCAACGAGCACTGATCACCAATTTTGGTGCTGTTAAAACCAAAACATTTAAAAGATCAAGTCAGATTCAAACTATAAATGTCAATGTTTGTGCATTTTTCATTTTTTAAAAAAAAAGGTAATTTCACACTTTGTTTGAAAAAAGACCTAACTGATGGGCAGGACAATATGGACTAAAAATGTGTGTGTAAGAGAGAAATGTGTGTGTGTGAGGGAGAGAAAGTGATAGAAGTAGAGATTAAAAAGAGAGATTGTTACATAAAAGCTAAATCATTAAACAGAAAGACTAGCGTCAAACTTCTGAGGTGGAACTTGGTGTTAAAAGACACACAACAACCAGATTAAGTTCTCTGGGTAATACTGCCATACTGCCCCATCTATTACTGTCCTTCTCTGTCATTGTGTATATGACACTGCACACAAAGGAGGCAAAAAGCTGGCTGTTCAGTGTTAATGCATGTTAACGGTCACCTGCTCATTGGTTAACGAATCCATATTCTAATCTCCCATCATACACTTTGAAGTTTAAACTGGCTCAGTCAAAAATTAGACACTGGGGTTGTTTTAATTCTTGTTCAACAACGTGTGGAGACACGGAACACCACCCCCCAAAAAAGTCAATGAGATGAGGGGTTGATGTGACCCATGTGACTGGCCAGGCCCTTGTCACGGCAACATTTTGAAACAAAGGGGCTTGCAAAGTCAGGTTGCTGTCCATTTCATAAAAGGCAAGAAGAGGGAAAACACAGTGGCTCTTCTCATGCTGCTTCATCATCATCATCTTCATCAGCCTCTTCAGTCTGGTATATGCTGTTTATGATTCTGATGTAGTTTGTGGATCTGTACATAAGAAGGTGACAGCTAGGTTGGGGGATGTCCATACGCATGAGTCTATTTAAATGCAATGTATTCCTCATATAACTGCACTGTTCATGCTGCTGCAGCTGTTATTGCGATTATTGTTCCTGCGTGACAGGTTGGGCGTGGCCATGAGCGGGTAGCGCTCATCCGGACAGCCATACTGCAGGAGGACATCCATGCACTCCTGGCTGTTAGCCTGCCGTGCGTACGCTAGCGCTGTATTGCCGTGGGCATCCCGCGCCATGATGTCCACCCCGTACTGCAGAGAGAGAAAGAGAGAGAGGCAGAGATGAGATCAAAATGAAAAGACCAAAATCTACACATGCTGTAACTTTTAAACATTTTTACTTTATTATTACTTTAGTCATTTTTGTGTGGGCATGACTAAAAGCACCACAGCTAGTATGAACAGATTAACGCTGCAGAATGGTTTAATATTTACTTACAAAAACTTACATTTTTTCAATTTTCCTCCTAAAATATTTTAATGGCCAAATTACTGTCCTTAAGGGCACAATAATCAAGTAAAAATTATTGTAATTACATCAAATAATCTGAATTAAGACAGTTACGACACTAGAGTGATTTTTCATAAAGCTGATTTAAAGCGGTCAGTGTTCATACACCTTTTTAAGTCAAAATCAAGCACTTTTCAAGCATTTACAAGATGTTTTTAAAGCTTTCCTGCACCTAAAAACGATAAACATAAAGGTATGTGTTCTTATGAAAGTGGTTTATGTGAAGTTGTGGGTTTAGTGTATTTACCCATATAAGCAGCTGTGTCATCACCACATTACCCTTGCGGCAGGACAAGTGCAGGGCTGTCCGGCCATCACCCTCCCCGCAGGTTTCGTTGACCTCATCTCTGGAGCCATGGGCCAGTAGAATGACCACGAAGCGCAGGTCTTCCTCTGCAGTGGCCTGCAGTAACTGCTGTCCCAGAGTCAGTTCTGTGCAGGTCAGCGACACCAAAAACAACTTCTGCTCATATTTGGCCCTGATCCAGCGCTCACGTTCCTCTCTGCAAACACACACACACGATTAGGATCAAGGCTGAATTAATCCTGGGCTCTCATCATGCTTTAAACTGGTGGCATGTTTTGCATCTCATTTCAATTGACATTTAAAAGTTGATTGTATTTGTGTTCAAAAATGAAAGCATTTGTGTTCAGAAGATGGACCTTTTATAGTTGTCTCAGCTGCACACTCACATCTCCATCACACACGCCGGTACATCTACTCCTTAATACACTACAGAAAACACACTGAGCTGTACATCACCAATACAGGAGTCATTTTGAGATCTCACAAAGACTTCAAGAATGATATGGGTTATATTTTACCTCAAAATTTTAAGTCATTATATAAAAAAAAAATCAAACCTATCCAGCTGAAAGCCTGTTTAAATGATTCAGACTCTTTCATTCACTCTCTTTTATTACATCTAATAATATAGTTCCCCTCCAACTCTCATTATACATAAGTGTTTCCATTTTTCAATGATAATGTCCATTACTGTAATAGTCATTTTATACTGTGTTACACAATACAGGATGCGATTCAGTTAAACCCTAATTTTTAAAAATGTTTTAAAGTAAATCAGATACACACAGGTCAGGAGAAGGTCATAACCAAACCTTGGGTCATTTTTAACACCTCTTCTCAAACTACTGCTATGATAGCACTAATCTTTGTTAATCCCTACAATGTAAACAGCCCTCCTCAGACAACTTCGGATTAGTTTAGCTTCAGCTCCTACCTAAGGAGCCGAGGGAGTTCTGACACCCCTAAGGGATGGGAAGGGGGTTGGCAGAGGATATTGAGCTGTTCCTTAATACACAGCTGCCTCTCAGGGAGTCTCTACCCGTGAAACTAGAGAACTGAGTCCCTTACAGCCACACTTCCTCCTCACAGGAGCATCTGGACAGAGAGTCGACGTCTCGGAACAAAGTGGACAGGCAATGATGAAAGATATTTATGATAAAATCTGACCTTAACACAACAATAGGCCTGCAGTTTTATTTCTGCAGTCCTTTAGAGGCTGTTTTTTTGTTTTACAATACTGAATACAAATCTTCTTAATTTTATGACTGTATTCTAATAAACAGACCTCTACTGAACTGAAGGTGTAGCTTAAAGGGATGAACTCAGACCACGATTAGCCATGTATGGATGTAAGGGGCCAGAGTGCAGAGCAGATAACATTTTATCAGAGAAGCAGATCGGTAAAGATTGGTAATCAACATCTTAGGGGATCAATGTTTTAGTGACAATCTTCTTAATCAAAGCAGCAAAGCCACGGACCTGAACCACCTCGGAACAATCAAAGATTTTCTGTCCCACAGCTGGACATCACATGAACCCAGCATTGCATGAACCCAGCATCACAGGAACACAGCATCACTAACATGCACATGACCAGTCCTGGCTGAGAATGTCAAACTGAACAAGCAAAGACATTTCATCTGAAAATAAAATCAGTCCGGTCTAAAACTCAGTCCAAAATAAACAGTATAGTAGTCTGTATGACAGAGATGCTAGTGCATTTGTGAAGTGAATCCACCATCAATGCTGAGAAAACACACAGGACGGATGAAAGAACAGGAAGGAAAGACAGATAAGATGCGAATTTGGAGAAGTGTCAAGTCTAGAAAAGCTGCAATATCTGTGGGAAAGTTAAAGAATTTTATTAACTGTGTTTTTTTGAAGGGGGGGGGTTCCGGATGCTGCTGGTCAGCCCAGGGTGAGCGAGAGGGCCGGCGGAGGGGCCACGGACCACAGCCCCCATACAAAGCATCCTGGGAGCTGTGGAGGAGAGCAACAGAAGGAGGAAAAGAGAGAGGAAGCGGCTCGGCAGGGTCTCCCCGCGGCCCCTCTGCCTCTGTGTGTCCAGAGGAAATGTGGAGATTCATGCTCTTTGAAACGCATGCCTTCCCAGTTAGCAACGTTGCTAAGGGCCAGGACAGCCTGGCTAACAGAAAAAGCTAACTTTGTGGTAATGGATAGACGTGCTTGCTTTCACCTCTTGGGAAGCAAACACAAAACGGTAGAATCAGGTCACCTGCTGCCTTCCTTTTTTGTCTTGATGCCCTCTATTGGTTCACACACACACACACCTCAACAAAACAACATATCTGTGAGGACTATTCTGTTCTGTGTGTAGAATGTATACCTAGAATGTAGACCTTTCAAACTGTCAAAATATTATATATATATTAATATATATTAATAATATTATATATATTATTATATTTAATATTTTTATTTTAGTTCTGATAGAAGTGCTTTAATTGTAGCAATTAAAACAGCAAAACAGTGGACACTATGGTTACCATGTTATAAGGCCTACACTGGTATTTTCATGTTTAAGTAAAAAACACGTTTTTTGTGTGGTTTAGGTTCATGAAAGTGTGTTGTGGGACATTTACCTGAGGGGAAGGTGGTGGAGTGGTTGGCTTGAATGGACAGTAGCTTTATCACCATTGGAAACATTCAGAATGCAACAGGCCGGGTCACGGGGGAATTATCATGTGTCGACATCAGTCTCTTGTCAGGAAGGTTTCCTGTTTGTGGTCATGTGTGTGTGTGTGTGTGTGCTCACTTGCTTTGTGCTCTCCCTGGACAATCACTTTGTGGGCTTGTGTTTACACACTTGCCAGTGCTTCCTATCCAGCTCAAAGGCAGCGGCTGTTTACCCAACACTGACAGGCGTCTGCTAACGCAGCCACCCGTGACAGGACGGCCGCCCTCCAGCTGCCACTGTCTCCAGAACCCCCATCTCAAACACACACACACACACAGACACACACACACACATCTGAACTTTTCAGTGTGTTGAGAGCAAGGGTTCAGGTCAAAGGGACATCCAGAGAGTAAAGACTACATATCAGATGTTAACTACTATTTGCAACTGTGATCAGTTGAACTGAGTGAAAGAGAAATTCATAGAAAGGAAGATTCGTGTTGAAAGCGACACTGCTGCTCTTTCCTTTCAGGCTAATTATACCACTAATTCAGCTCATTAGTGCCCTACTGACTCAAAGGTAATGAACTCTGACAGGCTAAATCTGTCAAACAGACAGCAGCGCACATTTACCTGCGCATGCGCAGACACCTACAGACACATGCTCATTTATCCCAAGAGGTTTACTACGTTCCTGCAGGCACGCATGCAGAGACACACACACACACAAAATCCTACAAAATATTTATTTGTTGTGGCTAACTATGCAACAGAATTTAAAACTGTTTTAATTATCTAGAAAAATATCACAATGACATAATACATTTTTGAACAGCTATTGCAAATGGCTGCTCCTCAGGGTTCAACAGTTCAGCGGAGGGATAAAATTTAAAAAACCCTTTGCTTGGCCTTTGCTTGATGTAAAAAAACAGCACATCAGTTTTGTCAGGATGCAACAAAATTATCAGATTTAGAATTACAACGATTAACAAGGTTTTGATAATGTGCAATGAATTGCCCACAAGTACAAATTCTGGCTCCACATCCTATTTGGCTCCAATTGTGGCTCAAAATTTTCTGTTAGAACGAAAAAGAACCTGGAGGTGAACGAGGCCACAAAGGCACAATTTTCCTCCAAGAGCTGTTCAGTTCCTGCCCCCACCCCCTTTCTAACAAGGAAAAAACAAGGGTCTGAAATCAATTATCCTCTCCAGCCTAGTTGTTAGTTGCACTTGGATAGACACAGATAATTAAACGCAGCGCTTCTTTTAATATTATGGCCACTTAGCGATTCTGATTCTGACTGAGCTCTGGTTTGCGTCAAATTCAGATCAGTCCCACTGGAGGCACCGGGCCACACTCGTGTGAGGTTCCATTAACTGGATCAAAATGCTCCAGTGGCGGCATGCAAATGGAAGCCAAAGGGCAAAAAGAGGGAAAAAGTTTGTGTGGCAAGCATGAGTTAAACCACAAAGGGCCTGATCTTTAAGTATCTATCTGTTCATGCTTTGCTCATTACCAGCTAGTCTTAATTTCAGTTAGTCTTAAGGCCTTTTCACAATGAGCACAATGAGATAAAGTGAAGCGATTCACAGACAAACTGTACATTCACACCCAACGTGAAATCTTTGATCACTTTGATTTGTCACTATGTAAATGGTTGCAGCTACTGTGTGTCACTCCAAATGGATCCATTTTCTTTTGAAAAGTGCCATAGCATCTAACATTTGTAGCTTTTGATCGCTTTTAGCATGAAAGCATCTTCAGAGATTTCATTTTGGTGATGACAGAAAATGATGGCAGACATAACGCATTGAACTTCATCGCAAATGCAAAGATGAGGTTCTGTCATTCTGACATTTTTAACTGTCAGTTTTGACTTAGTCTTTTGGATTTACCTGGTAAAAAGGTATTTAAAAGATCAGAATACAGGCAAGATACTTATACACTCATACAATCTTTACTGTCCTGAATAAAACTAGTGAGGAAAGAATGATATACTCTAGTTTGGTATAGAAAAAGAGAGGGAGAAAGGCGAAAGCAGAAAACAAACACATACACATTATTTATTCTGCATTTAATTGGAGGAAAAGGTGAAAGCATTAAATGCCTTCTTGCATCATATTATCTGACTTCCTCATAATATGTGCGCTCTGATTGGCTCTTGTCAGCCAGTTTAATGTCAATAGTAAATTGGAAGGCTTGTTAGCCTAGTTGGGACATGATTATGGGCAATGGCAGACAGTCATGTAAAAAACAATATCTATTAGCCTAATCTAATCAAGAAGTCCTTTTACAGATGAACTACAATGGGGCAGCCAATTATCCGAAAGAAAAAAGACAGACATGTGGAGGAATGGAGGAACTGTTAAACATGCAGGCCATGAGCTGAATCACAGGAACGAGGTTAGAGGCTGACAAATGCAGATCAGTTAGTTATTAGATTGTCTGTCAGCACTAACAGGAAACCAAAGGATGGGTTAATGACCAATGAAGGTGTAGCACAAATTGAATTCTGTTAAAAATGTGTGGTAAAAGATTTCCTTCTCCACAAAGTGAAAGTTTGATGAGTAAGCGACTTCAGAGACATCTCTGCGATAATAGCGTTGCTGTCCGTCTGCGCCTAAATCTGAAAAAGAATGAAGCCCAGCAGGTCTGCCCAACACGCCCACCGCCCCCTTTTGTCCCTGGGGCCCAATCCGATCTTGGCTTTGGGGACACGCACCTGCACCCTAGCCCAGATTAACAACCGGGTCTAATTTGAAATCTGTTAGCTCTGCCCTTTCAGAGACCGATATCTGGCTATAAAGAGGCTCTTTTTCAGCCACTTACTCCTGAATTATTATTGGCCAGGCATTGCTCATGATGAAGCATGTGGCTAGAAAAAGAGGCTGCGTATGGAACTCAATATCTCTGATTGAGGTGAGGCCCATGTGGACCAAACTATGCTTATCCACATCTGTGCCTATGCAAGAACTAAATCTAGAGTTTAAGCCTAAATCCACTTCCATAAATATCTATTTACACATCAATAAGTCCCACGGATTACACTTAAAATCCTAGCAGTTCAAAAATGTGGGAATGTACTTGTACTTAAAACAAAGACGTGTGTGAAAGTCACACACTCATAATGCATGAATTTCTCACGCCGAGACATTCTCATCTGGTGACAGGCTGTAAAACGCTAGTGTGTCACTGAGCGTTGACAGTATGAGATGCCAGTGAACACCATCCTTGTTATAAGTCACCACGAGGCGCAATTAGTAGACCTGTCACTCCTACCCTGCCTGGCCGCTAATACAGATCGACACTGTGTGTGTGGTGGAAAAGTTGTGGCTCTGGTGTCTGTGACGGCACCACATTAATTATAAAAATGAGACTGCAACATGGCCCTGCTGCCACCACAGAGCACTCCTGCCAAATCCCATCATCTCTGAGAGAGTGTGCGGCAAACGGGCAGATAGCCCCAAATATAAGCCCACAAATTTAAATAGCCCCAAATATAAGCCCACAGCAGTGGCTTTGAGCGACCTTGTAAAACTGGACATTTAAAGGCAGCGAAGGTCTTAATTTATCATGGGCTGTAAAAGGTTAATGCGTATGTTTAGAGATTCTCTCAGGCTCTGTTATACGTATTGCCTATGGGGCAACAGGAAGGAATCTTCTCCTGAAAAATTGGGATGCATAGATTGCAGGATTGGGGCATGTTGACCCATTGTAAAAATGTAAAAACATTTCAAAGTAATCAATAATCGATCTACTGTTTATATGCATGATTCTTGCAATATAGGGCAACTTTATGTAGTTACGGTCTATGTTAATCGAGTAAACAAAACGGCAGGGGGCAGAAAGAGGAAACAAATACTGCTAAAACTAAACATGAACTGTAAAGCTAACCAAACAGATACAGCTGCGTCTAGACAAGAACTTGAGAAAAATGACACAAGACTGACAGCAGTTACAACTCCTGACCTGCCATATAATTTTTCTCACTGGATCCAGGTGTGATTTTGGCCTTCAGAACTGGAGAGTGAAAGTGACATATTTCCATACGCAGATACGGGGAGCTATCCTCTCCCCTGCTAGCTCCACCCCAAAACCCCCAAACGGGACTAATTGAAAGCCGAGAGTGGCCCAGGCTTTGACAGGCTGGAGGTCAGTCTAATTGCTGCTGGCCATATTTAACATTAAGATAATCAGCCCATTAATTACCCCTTGGATCATTAAATCAGTCGCTTGCAAAATGAAATTTCGAGCTCTATTACTCACTTGAGAGACCACGAAGGTGGGTTTTCATTTATCAGCCTCCAATTCTGGGCGCAGTGCGCACACACAGATGCCCGAGCTGTGCAGCAGGACACAAGCACGTTGCATTTTAGTGTTTAGCAAAAACATGCTAATCTTGCACATCAAATGCAAATCTGAATGCCTTTTTCACCACGCAACATATGGAGTAAACATTCAATTCACATTAGATTAACATTCTCCTTTTGGATTCACATTTGGTTACTAGCTAAACCAATTCAACTGCCCAGTAAATGATGTGGAGACATAAAATTACACGCAGACGCACCATCAACTCAGTAATAGTGAAACAATTCAATCACTTAAGTTAATTCCCCATTTTTTAAATTATTTTGGGGGGTTTAAATGTCTTGTATTTTGTCTAGAGCGAGGTTTTCCAACTGGAGTTTGCCCAAAATTGTTTCGTTAGTTTGGAAGACTGCAGCACAAACAGGCTAAAAACATGAACATATTGTGTAACATACATACTAGTAAACTGACAACGTATAGTTAACCAACCATCAATTATTTGACCAATTTGACTTCTTTCCCAATAATTAAAAAGAAAATAGAGTAAAATGCATATTTTTCCTTCAGATGTATCTTGTATGCTTAGCCAACAAATTTGTTGCACATCAAATATCAATGCCATTAAATAAATGGCCGTTCCAGTCACACACATGAGGAAAATACATGAGGAAACTCTTCAGCAAATATTTCAGCAGGAATATTGAGGAATCACTGCAGGACTGTATCCAGTGACTGAGGTTAATTGAGATAATATTGACCTCCTTGTAATCTCTTCACTCAAGGGGCCACATGCACTCACATACATAAATAAACAGATACATGAGGAACTATAATCGCATTAGTACATTGACGACGGGTGGTAGAAAATGGCAGATCCATATCGAAAGGTTTTGAGAGAGGAGGGGAGTAATTAAAATGTGCTTCAAGTGAGTAATGAGGCTGGCATGGAAATGGGAAGTCAATATTTTGGAGGCTAGTAGTCAGCACTAATTTGTTATGATGGCTGGTAGGACTAACGGCTCTTTACCAATGATTACGCTGCTAAAGATGAAGGGGCGAGAAAAAGTCAAAATAGGATTTTAGGTTTTTGCATAGTCCTAAACACTAAAGCTAAACAGCTAACAGATAAGAATGACAAATATCAAGAAAATACTGTTGATGTCATAAGGCATTGTGTTTCTATCAACTTATAATGTATCACTAAATGGCTCTATACTTTTCTTAGTTATGACTTTTGTGGACACAGTCAAGGTTTACAGACACTGTAGCTCAGGCTGTGACAACAACAGAAGTGCAACTGAATA
This sequence comes from Yasuhikotakia modesta, assembly GCA_036877545.1. Lineage (NCBI taxonomy): Eukaryota > Metazoa > Chordata > Actinopteri > Cypriniformes > Botiidae > Yasuhikotakia > Yasuhikotakia modesta. The sequence continues at coordinate 22,782 of JBAJNP010006090.1, forward strand.
TTTGAAAAAAGCTTCCAACATTTCCTTTATCTGCTATTGGCTGGTCCTTGAGATTGCCTTGCCCCCAAAACATTGCATTGGTTGCAAAAACATGATTGGTCGTGCCCCTCAAACAAGCAGTTACAATTTAGTTTGAAGCTGTTAATCAAACAATGACACAAAATTACTTCTTTTGTGAATGAATATACAATTTTTAAACTGTGTACCTGCTGGCATCAGGGGCAGGCTTTAGGCGTCCTTGGGCATTGGCCTCCCACACGCTATTGGCCAGCTCATTGCCAATGGCCGACATGACCTTGATGAGCTCCAGTGGCCACTCATCCAGGTCCAGGGAACGGACGCGAGACAAGTGAGTCCCAAGGTTACGATGAATGCCGGAACATTCTATACAGATTAGTGCTCCCAGGTTCAAACTGGCCCAGTCAGGGTCTGAGAAAGTCAGATAAACAGTAAGATTAAGAAAGACAGTCATAAGCAATTGAACTTTTACCTTTCATTTGTTTTGTTTACATACAATTACATTTATTACTTAATGTTAACTATAATAATGAGAAAATAATTTGACAAACAATATATAAAGCTTAAGGCAATTTACACAATAATTTGTTTCCATATTTTGTGTTCGGAGTGAATATCAAAACAAACAAAATCTAAACAAAAATATTTTGGAGGCTTTTTGGAGTCACCAAATGGCCTTTTTTGTCATCCTAATGACTTAGGCTAGTGATTTAAAAAGGGTGGGGCTTAAGGAAATCACAAATATAATTTAAACAGATATTTAAATAAACACTTGCAGATGACAGGAAGAGATACAGAATGTATTTTTGGTCTATAGACAACTTAGGGAAACTGAAACAATTATTAATACTTAATTTGCATATGCACGCTATGCATATATGGTGCTTAGAACCTGACTTTGGACTTACTCTGGGCTTCACAGTCCACACACCGTGTGTTTCCTCTCATATTCCTGACCGACTGTAGAGCAATGGCTTCTGATTGGCTGCTTAGACGAGACTGTGGGCACAATAGTTTAAATAGAAACAAGAAAGAATGTCACAAAAGCATCATTCGACAAACAAAGCAGTACATTTTACCCATCATTTTTATTTGATTCAAAGGCAAGGAAGAATGGTGAGGTAAATAAACAGGACTGAGGTAGAAGGGCCAAGGAAATACAATTGGCCCTGGCTTGAGGCATAAACACACAGAGCGGGCTGAGATTTAAGACTGCAGCTATGAAACAAGTGTGTCATAATACCAGCAGTGTAATATTAGAACTACATTCTATCATTACAATTGCTAACGTTTGCATGTATGCTAGAAACTTAGCATATGAAACCAACTTCTTGTTTTAGCCATATAAGGAGGGGCATTTTAATTGTCTGCCTCATTCAAAGCAACTGCAGCTTTGATATTAAAGATCTCATAACACCGATTATAATGGTCTTCATCACAGAAGCATTATGCAAAAAATGTTAAGCTCTTGATAGACTGAACTTTTCTACCTTCTGCTTGCTGCTCTCGCAGGACTGCAGACTTGCCAGGATTTGGCTTTCAATGGCCTGTACCCACGCGTCTCGCTCCTCGTAGGACGTCGCTTCAAAATTCCATGTCTGTCCAGTCAGAGACACAATGATGAATTCAAAGTTGTCCTCTTGTTCTAAATCAGATGGAACAAAATATGTTGTTTATTAATTAACTGATTATTATTAAGTGATTATTGAATTAATCAGTCACAAATACAGCAGCAATACTCTGTATAACAGTATTTTAACACTCAGTACATCTCAATTTTGTGATATTTGTTTTAAAAGTCATACAAATTTTATAAAGCAGATAAGTAACTGTCTCTCTCATTAATTCACAAATGTATAATTATAATATTTGCCGCCACAAATTGCAAGAATTGCAAAAATAATAATCACTTTTAAAACAAGTTAAAAACCCTCCAACCACTTTGGTCAGACAAACACTTAAACTTTGAGTCAATTTAGTTTTAAAGCTTTGAGTCAATTTTGTCAAAAAAAAATTCTCAACCTAGTTTGACTGGGAAAAGAAACAGATTGCAATAAACATTAACTTTACCAAAGCTTTACCTTAAACATAAAGGCTATGTAAGGTTTAGTTACACTGTTCTGGGGTAACAGTAATCAGCCAGTACAGAAAAGGATTATTGCCCCTGCAGAGCACCTGTTAGCTGCGGGCCACACTCTACAACCTCTGACCCAAAGGCTTGCCCCCCTGACCCTTTTCAGGATATGCCACTAATCACAGACCAGAGAAAACCAGCATCCCAATTCTACCAACCGTGCCGCTGGCCTGGTCCAAAACGCTCCTTAGGCAAACTGACATATGGATGTACTATCCAAAGCCCTGGTTGGGTTAATGGGCCAATCACAAAACAATTAGGATAATGTGTGTGCAAGAAAGAGAGAGTAAGAGCGCCTTTCAGGAGTTTATCTCTGGAGTCTGGGTACAGAGAAATGGAAGGTTATTTAGTGGCATATAGGTCAACATTTGGAAAGTGTTAAGAACAAAAGGCCATTGACTGGGTAATTAGAGGGGAAAGCAATGGAAAGGACACCAGATGACTCTAAGAGAACCTGCATTGATGAGGTGGTGTCACATTCAAAGAGATTCCCCCTGAAACAGGATCTTACGGAGCATTAGATCAGACATGTTGCACATTCTGGAGGGAACAATTACATAATGAAGTAATCAAGCAAACACATGCAGACACACACACACACACGCAGGCAGACACACACACACACACGCAGACACCTGGTTTTTAGGCAAAACATGTCAGTACACCTGTCCTAAATACAACTTTACAGATTTACAGTGAAATATAAAGGAATAAAAAAGACCAAACTTTGATTGGTTGTTTTCTCTATTAATCACACATAACAATGTTCCAATTCCCACCCTCAGTAGCCTTATTTAAGCAACAACAGTAATTTTGCACAGTGTCAGTTAACACACATATTTGATTGACAGTGTTACACTTCCCATAAATAAGCTTTTAAACTCTACGGCTCATCTGTACTCTGTTCCATAATGGCACTTCAGATCTCCCTGTGAGGCCATTTCACAAGTTTAATCAGAGGAAAATCTGTGCAGCCACACCATTTCCTCTCCCTGAGTCAATCACAGGCCTAATTGGACTCCTATCATACAAGTCATGTTAAAGGTCTCGGAGGGCCACAGGCCTCCCTGACCGCTGTAAAAGGGCCTTGTGTTCCAATCCCAGAATTCCTCCCTGACTGCGGGACATGCTTGAGAGACAGTGTGCTTGAAGCCCTCTGGCCTCCAGCCTCGGAAAGAGACATAAAAAGGGAATATTGGGAAAGGGAAAAAAGAGAGCTGGCATTCTTTGATCTCTGTCCCGCTATGGATCAAAGGGAAAAACAGAAATCAGATCATTTGCTCCTAGTTTACCAAAACTAGCAACTATATTTACGGCAAATTTTATGTAAAAACATGACAAAGAAACAACAATTGGGTGGGGAGTCTGGCCTATTATTTATTCAGTTTTACAGTTTTTTTTGCAATGATTGCAATGGTTTGGGGGCTTGTTGGATCACTGGAGCATCCCGGTAAGATTGGACCCACCCTTCAAAGGCAGGGTGTGCTGTTGGCCCTCTGGGGTCAACAGCAATGTTCTCACCCTAATTAAATCGCACACTGTTGGGGAGATGGTGGTATTTGACAATTATGAAAAGCAACAATGCATAAAGACGAAATTTTGAGGCAAATATGAAGATGGGCTCTGCTTCCTCCCCTTTGCACACAATTAATAAAAAACTATTTTGTAATAAAGACTGTGTTGATGGAATCAAAAATAAACAATCCCCTGTTCTAATAATTTAGAACAGGACAAAGTATTAAATCATTTTACATCACAAATAAGTTACCTCACAAAACTGAA
>JBAJNP010006091.1:0-26709 GCA_036877545.1 Yasuhikotakia modesta
ACACATATATAACTATATATATTCAGAGTGTAGAGTCTATAGGTTAACCCAAATGTCATGAAGGCCTCATTTGAGAAATGTTACTAAAAGCAGATGTTATGAATCATCACAGGTATAATTCTCTGCGCAGGGTGATAAAGGTCAGAACACACCTCTGCTGCGTGTCATTACTTCAGTCAGCCAATGAGTTCATCGCCCACAACTCCTCATCTCACCGATGACTGTGCTGTTATGAAACTGTTGCCGTGGCACTCAGGCTTTGGCAGGTGGGATTCAAGATCCATACAGAACAACAGGCCAAAATATCACAAGAAGAATAGAATTGAACAGGTGACATGTTATGGCAAATGTTATGGCGATTCCCACCTCTCACAGGAAACAGCTGAGCTGCCCTTAAGCAATGCATCTTACCCCACGTTGATCTATCTTCCTGATTGTGAATATGCTGTGAATATGCCCAAACATCACAATACTGAGAGTCCAATACTGAGAGCTGTTTTTGTGCTTTAATTCTGATCTGTATTCTGGAATCTGGTCTGGATTTCACTGTTGTGGATGAAGAAGGAGTTTGAAACTGTTTCTTTAACTGGCAAGGAAGTTATGATTTACAGTCTGAACTCTGCATTACATTTGCAAAATGCAGTTATAGATTCGTTTGTTATTGCCCCTAGAGGAAAAAACAGCCAATGATTTTGTATTACAATAAGAGCAGATAATTTGCGTTTGCCAAGTTTTTGATTGAACCAGAACAGCTGAAGCGAAGCAAACTCATGTACACAAAATTAAAGCAATATATCTGATAGTCGAGACAGAGTGTTGGTCACTGTTCAGTCCCCCTCTGAGGTAAGATTTACCCTTTACTGACTCTCACATCACAGTGTATGATTCACTGGAGTCAGATCTGATTCATTTTGCCAGATGTCACTCAATAATATTAACATTATCCAGTGGAGACACCTGCACAGCACAAATAATGACACTCACAGACCCTCTATTAAAACCATTAGAAACATCACAGAGTACTTGCTGTTCAGATAATATATTGTTAATATGGGTTAATGATACAAATTACAGAAGCATCTCTGAGGACAAACGTACCATCTGTTTGCAGCATGTGTGAGTGTCTTTTGTCACCCCTGCACAAAGTCAAAACACCACTTCCTGTTCACCTGCCTCCTAACCCAGCTAGCCTTTCCAAATGTCCAGTTTTTAAATGTTGTATAAACATTACTTGATTAGGTGCAAGAATTTATTTAAACATGTTTTATTATTGTAATGTTTTTAAAACGTTTCAGCTCTTGAAAAGACAATTCACAAACAGTGACCTTGAAAAAACAATTTTATTTTCATGCCACTATTTTGAGATCATGTGGGCTGCCGTCCATTTCATCTGAGTAAATCTCAGATTTCAAACTGCTGGACTTTAAGTTTTTGAATAAATGAATGATGGGTTAAACAGACACTGTTATCCATAAACCTTCAGCTGATTTTCCATCCAAGTTGATCAATATGAAGTTTAAAGGCTCTGTGGAAACGATGAAACATTGTAAAAATCTTAATACACCTTTAAATCAGTGTTGAACTGCAATTTTTAAATTGTGGCAACATCAAAGCTGCAATCCACAACTTTTGCCTCAATGGCGCCACCTCTGTTTGAAACATGGAATTGCATGAATATTTATGTTCTTCATGTATGTTGAAGTCAAGGTTAAAATCTTAATGTGTTCTAATTCTACACAGTAATTTGATCATATACATGGGACCTACAGTATCTGACTGTTTAAGATAAACTGTTTTCATATTCTCAGGTGTTGCCGTGTCCACCGTGAGGCAGCTGGCATCCCAGGATTTTCCTGGCAGCCTCCTGAAGAAAAACTAATAGGTAGGAAACAACTTTTCATCTGGTGACAGAGCTTAGGGTCCCTCGGTCTTGTTTGGCCCTGCTGAGTGTACAGTTTGGGAAGCTGTAGTAACAGTCTCACATTGCTACAGAATCATGAAACCACTTCACACTGAAGACAAATGTAAAGCGTGTGTTTATATGAGGACAGATTGAATGATTGAACCCGTGTACAGACACGCAGATTCTGACCTGTGTTCTGTAAAGCACTTAACAGAGTCTTAGCAGAGATTACAGCGTCGTCTCAGGTAGCAGATATCAAATTCTCCTGAATTTTTTAATGAGAGCATAAATGAGTTTCGTTATCTTTCAATTACAACGCGGCTATTTTGAGGCTGTATTATTATGCAAAGAGAGGTCTGAAGTGATTTGAACAATGATAATATGATAAACGGATAAATGCAATGCTAGTATTGGTAAATGCTATTAGGTAAACATCTTTATAAGTTTGACTCTTTACTCTAGATTTGATTACAGACTTATATTCTGCTGTTTTTTGTACAGTAAAGTGCTGGTTTTAAAATAATCATTACTGGTAACCGGTGCAGATATCCTTGCCCTTATCTGTGATATATTTGTTGAATTTATTTTGGTCGTATCTGGTGTTACTTTCTCAGTGTTCGCTGTGTCAGCTGAACCTCAATGTTTATCAGATTCGACTGTTCCTCTTTTCATTTAAAAATCAGAAAAATAGCACAGGCCGTTTCTTATCAAGATGGTTGTTTATTCTGTAATATTTTTCAAACATTCCACTACCAACTCAAGAATAACATTTTTGAAATGATATATAACATTAAAAATGTTACATTAACATTTCTGCAAGACTTTTAGAGAACGTTAGCCAACATTCTGAAAATGTTCTGTGTTAGCTGGCTATGTGTTTGCATGATGATTGACAGGACATAATGAACGCTTATGTTCATTTATCTTAACTTTCTAGCCTTTTGTTTTTACTCCACTGTTGTAAGCTAATACGCACATTTATCAAGCTGTTTGGGAGAAGCAGATGACGACTGCACTGCTAATACGATTTATTCCCCTTTGCTTTATAATGCATTAAAACGGGGCTGCCGTACAATGTATGAGCCTGCAGTTATTTTTCCATCGCCTCTTGATAACACGGGCTCAGTTTATCATCGTCAGTCAGCTGTTTTATGTCCTTAATCTCAGATATATGAGCAAAAACAGGCGATTGCAAATGTGACAGAACAGCAAACGACTGCATTAGGATCAGATATTGTGTCACAGAGAGTAACGGCAGCAGAGAGTGAGTTATGTACACACTGCTTGTACACATTAAGAAGATAAGTGCACCCCAAGGGGGCTGTGGGTGAGTAGTCACAGAATTGATGTTTTTGAAGGATTTATGACACCGATGGATTGTAAACAATTTCGGGCACAACGCCAGTTTGAGAAAAAAAGCTGTACCTGCTGTGAAGGAGTGTAGCGATGTCTTCAGATCAAAGCTAATCACACTCATCGCACACACAACATTTCCAAGCACTTATTGCTTAGAATTAGGATGTTGGCAGAGACTCGTTTACAAATCCCCACAGATGATATTTTAGGAGGCATTAAACAGATGTTCAGACTGTGTTTTAATGTGAGCGCTGTGTGTTACTTTCACGTCTCTGAATCTCACACTCATGTAGTCGAGACGTTTTTGCTTTAATGTGGCAAAATGTTTGTATCTAGAACATTCAGTGCAGATCTCAAAAGCAGCATGAAACAATGTGTGTGTGTGTCTGTGTGTGTGCATGCATCTGTGTGTTCTGTAATGTAATGTGCTACAGTCAGACAGACCCTCTGCAGGTAGTTCTGATCATCACGGAAACATCTTGTGGATCTGAGCTTAGCCAAGTCCAATCCCAGCCCCTTCTCTGCTTGTCACTTAGCTAGCACAGTGTGACACTCTCAAAGCCTCTCCACTATTCATTAGCACAGAGGCTCTGTAGAATGAAATAAATGTCTTCCTCTGCCTCATCAGTTCGAATGTGAGGAAGAAATGGTTACATAAGTCTGCTAAATTTATCAATGCTCATTTTATGCAAAGCCCGAGCTTACAGGCTGTGCAGTCTGTGTCATACAGCCGCCGGAGGACCCTGTCGTTTCCCCTCAGAGCCATTTTATGCTATTCCTGTCTGTGAAAGAAAGAGGAAAAGACACCAGATAAAAAGGTCAGGATATTTTTAGGCACAGTTTCTCGGTTTGGGGGCAAAAATAAGCTCATCTTTATTCGCTCCATCACAAGAGTTTTCAATCACTTCACGCTCGCACGCGGGAATGTGAGATTATTCATGCAGGCCACTGCTGATTCGCTGTGTGTTGGGGGAGGTGAGCGCAAAAAACTGAATGAAGAAACAACAGGAAACTGTCTCTGTCAATGAAACAGTTTTGTACATGCAAGACAGAAACATGGACTTGGATGCTTTGAACATTCCTGCAACATTTAAAATAGTATTTGTAACATTTCTAAAATTGTTAGCTGGGTAGTTTTGATTCTTGATGAATAAATTGGTTTTCTAACAGTGAAAAAAGAGAGAGAGTAAACTAAAGTAAACTGTTCTCTCTCTCTCTCTCTGAGCCGTTCAGCTATACAGATGACTGACGGCTCCCTCAGAGCAGCTTAAGTTAAGATGGCACAGCGTTTAACTGTGTTGTGCTGTGCTGTGTACCACTTACCTGCACGCTTCAAAATTACACACAGCAAAACACAGCAACACACGTCAACAGCGAGCAGAGCTACACTATAGCATCTGTTTAAAATATTTAATACCACTCACTTTATCAGGGAATATTACAGTTAGATAAACCAGAACTGCTTAAGAAGGAATTGTAAAAATGGTGCCACAGCGTGTCTCGACATAGCAGGGAAATACGAACACAGCGCTTCAATGAGAATGTATGACACTTATTCAGATAATCTTTAAACCGGCCTGCCAGTCAAACCACGCGCCTGCATAAGTCTCACCTCACTCGCATTTGCAGCTATAAGACGTTCTCTGCATGCAGTCTCTGCTGCTTCACGCAAATTATCGTGCATTACTGTACCCATTAAAACCAGCTGGTGACTCATTGTAAGCTCAAAACGACACACAAATCTCTCTCCACATAATCTTCCGCATTCTCTCAGCTTTCATAGTTAAAATCTGTGTGGTCCGAAAAAAATGCACAAAAATGTTTGGAAAAAAAATACACAAAAATGTTTGGAAAGCTTGTTGGGTACGTGTGAGGATGTTTTTACAGTCTGTAAAAGTGTTTGTAAAACTTAATGTACTGCAGCAGCAATGATTTGTGTGTTACTGTACACAAACAGGTAAAAAAGTAGATCATTTAAAAGTTGCCAGGTAACAAAGACATTCTCAGAACAGTGACTAAAGTTCTTTAAAAGTTTCTTTAAGGTAATCAATAAAGTTTCTTGCAGTAATGTTTGTAGAACTTTTTTAAAAATGATATATTCTATCAAAAATATAAATCTAAAACGTTTTGCTAACAACTTAATGATATGTAAAAACGTTACATAATATAAAGTTTGAATAACTTATACAAGCACAAAAATAAATACAAGCATTTTTAACATTTTTTTATTACCTAATGGAAACATTATGGAAATGTTCTTAAATCTAGCCAGGTTTATTTTTATCCAGGTTGTATATGTGCTGATACTGTAAGTATTGACCAAAAAACTAATTTTAGAAATTCTGTGACTTTTTTTAAGGCAAATAAATTATTAAGCACTTTAAAGTGTTTTTATAACCTTTTGTCTGAAACCGCATTTGATCCCCTAATCCATAGACACACACACTGCATGATGAGGGCACAGGCAGGTCAGAGGTGTCACAGCTGAAAATATCAGAATGACTCCTGCACCTCAGGTTCTGCCTGGCCCGGATGACTGGCACAAGCCATTGAAAGCGTGTGTGTGCGCGTGTCTGTGATGCGTATGTGCGTCAGTCCAAAGACCCAGTGCATTGTGTGCCCTCCAAAAGGGCAAGTTAGCGAATGGAAATATCCACTGTAGATGACTGACAAGACCTGACACCCTTATATATCACTCTGTTGAACGCTCATAGATAATATACGTCCCTCGCCTGCTCAAGGCCAGCGCTTCCCTGTGATCCTGTTCGTGAGGCTTTTCGGAGGCTTGGATGTACCGTTCAGTCTCTCGTAATCGGAATAAATGTAACCCGACACTTATTCCGCTACCAGAACAACTCGCCTGCATATACAGCCTCTGTAAATGTCTACAGTTAGACGTGACTAATACTTCATTTTAACTTCATAAACCCAACATGTACTCATGTTTGTAATCATGTAAGTTTTCCTCTTAATATTGTAACAGGAAGATTTTTTCAAAAAACTGTTTATATTTAATAGTGAATGAGAGGGGCTTGCGTTCCCAAACTAAGTCTTTGTGTTGGAAGAAAAGGTTTTGTTTGAATAGTTCTACCATGTGACTGCGTCTCTTGTCTCTTTTCTCGTTCTTGTCTCTTCTTTCTCTCCTCTTCTCTCCACCACTTGTGTTTTTGCTCCAGACAATTCACACAGGCAGTTTCCATGACAACAAACAGAATTTTCCTCACACCTCATGTGGGTGCGTTTCACCGCCGGTGCATCGAAGACAGCGGCCGCCTCTCGTGTCACAAACTGTCGGTGCCGTGCTCTTGCGCTCCAGCCTCCATTTCTCCAAAAAAATGCTCCTCTCCAAGCCTCTTCCAGCCGTGTCACTAAGCTTTAGCTCCAAGCTACAGCACGTTAGTTTCTTCAGGGCCTCGTCGCTGACCGTGAGAGAACACGTGTCACACAGAATCACAGTCTCTGATCTCTGAGAGACTGTTTTGGTATTATCTCATGTATGGAGTTATCAGAGCTGAGAGTGATGCTTGTGTACTGCACGCCTGTGGCTGTATGTGTGTGTGTGTTACGGATGGCTGAGTATATTTAGTCCTGTTTGATCTGTTCTCAATCGTTTCTGCATCAACAGTTTTCTTTCTTCCTGCCCGAGCATTAAGTCCATTCACTCTTTCCTATTTTTGTTCATACATTTGCACTCGTTCACAATTTTATCTCTTCCCTCGTTCACACAGAACTGCCCCTCTGCTGTTATTCTGCTCTGTCATCTATTGTCCTTTTTTCACTCTCTCTGCCCCTCTGCTTTCTCTTTTCCCTCTTATCTCACTCTCTTTGTTTCAGTCCTGCAGAGACACCGGGCTGATCTAACATACATTCATAGCTGCCGATGGGACCCGTTTCAAATGAAAGACTTCTGTTGCCAAGACAGCAGATTTCCTCTCAGCAAATATTACTGGATGTAGTTACAGCACATGGACGTGTGATGCTGTCAGCCCTTTGTACACCTGATTGTGAGGGAAGCGTTTGTGATCAACACGTTATTAAATCGTGAGCTTTGGCGTTACATGAAAGGCAGCGGTTCAGCCGTGAACTCTACCTGTCACACAGACAGATGGAGTTTAACTGTTCAAATTTCTCAGTCTGAGGTAAAAGTGTTCATCCTTCAGTTATCAGATGTACACACTGTAAAAACATCATTTAAACATTTTTAAAACATTCCATATTAAAAAAACGTATAAATATAGTTTTTGCAATATGAATATATATATATATATATAATGTAAAAAATGTTCTACTAACATTCTTGCAAAAATGTGTTGGCAAACGTTGTTTCTTGTTAGCTGGGTATTTGTGTTTTTCTCACACAATGCAAATGTTTCTAGATTTCCAAATTAAAAGATAGTCTTCATAATAATACAATATCAACTAAAAGTGTCATGATTACTGATTGCAATAAATACATATTTTGGAAGATAAATTTCAGACGCAGATTATAAATGATGTTAAACCCAATTGATCTTTTCCTCAATTGCAGTCCATAACTGTCCCCTGCCTCCAGTCCAGCAATCATTCTTGAGAATCAAAATGTTGATTAACACGTGATGCTTTAATTGGGTGTGAATTAAACGGCGTCTGGAGAGGTTCTGGGAACAGCTCTGATAATCACACTGAAGAGTTCTGATGAGTTCTGATGAGTTCTGATGAGTTCTGATGCGGCACTAAACTAAGGCTGGACGTTATCTGAGAATGAAGCGAGGCAACCTAAGAACTGCTGGATTAGAATGAAAAGAGAAATAGATTCAGGGCAGGATGCAGACGATGGGCAGTTTAAAGGAAACAGTTGGAGCGTAAAATGGTGTAGAATTTCCAGGGACAGCAACGGGCCGGGCATTATGTTTCCAGTACAGAGTTAGGGAACAGGGACGAGGACGAGCACTTATTGCCACGTCCTTTAGCAGTGTGAGGGCTACAGAATGTCCACCATGTGCTTGGCTGTGGTTCTGTGTCATGTTTAAGGTTACACCTTTGAGTGATGTGGCCCTATTCCTGGAAGACAGCAACCATCCCAAACTCAAAACCTGCAGGTCTGACTCACAGCAAACAATTACAACGGAAGAACGTTTCCTTAACGATTCCATTAAGTAACAAAAACATTACACATTACTTTGAATGTTCTAGTATTTATATTAGACAGTATTGCTTGGTTACAAGAACATTATTTAAACGTGCTTTTATTCTATAATGTTCATAACTTAACTTAAACAACGTTTTTCTATGATATCAAAATTCCTACTAACATTGTAAATAACTTTGAAAGAACATTCCCTGTTAGTTGAGAACAGGCTCAGACGCCGCTAACACGAATGTGACAGCTGACATTCTGAATGTGGAAATGTTACGCAAGCGCGCTGATGCGTGTGCGGCGGGCGGTTGCGTGTTGTTGACGCTTGCCACCTCCAGCGCTATAAAGACACGCACATCTTTTGGGTCCTCCGGCAAGTTCACCCCCCATTTTTCAGACAGCCATGATGGGCGGCGATTTAAAAATATCAACACCCCAGCGCTGATTTACACCCTGTGGTCGTAGCTCAGAGTCCACAAGCACTGACCTTCAAGGCGGAATGCAAACTCCCAGAGACAAATCTGTCTCTTTCCATGTCAGCTTCTGTAGTTTACTGTGAATAAAGAAGTTTTTTTTTCTTCTAAAGAAGAGAGTGAGAGAGAGAGAGAGAGAGAGGAAGCAGAAAGGTCACCTGTACGTTACTACCTGATGTCAGGTGCACCAGCCGCTGGTGAGTTCTTCCCTGTAGTCAAACAATGACGGCAGATAAAACTGGGATTAATTAACACCTCATTTATTTTAGTGCGCTGGTGTGGACGCGTGAGTTGGTGTAAAAAAACCACATCAGCATTCAAGTGTTATTGTGAGCACAAGGGTGTTTATGTTGCGGCGTGCGGGCGGTGCAGAGCGGCGCAGGGCTGTTTTGTGCGCAGGGTGCGAGTTCGTCTACAGTGTCTGGAGTTAATCCAACAGTCTAGTAATTGCTGCATGCAGCCTCTATTTTAAATATTTAAACAGTGCCTTACATGAATGAACGATAGATCAAGTGTCAAAAACAAGTTCTTTGGCTCACAATTTCTCAATGTCAAAACTGCTTGTCCTCAGGTCTCAGACAGGATCAGCGAGGGCTTGTTAGACACACACACACACACCACATGAACTTACATCTGCATCTGTACAGGAGCTCAAATCACAGCTGAGTTTAGAGGTGTTAGCAGACAGGCGATCAGATTTCTCAATGATTCAAAAATGCACACAGAGAAGAGATAAAAATGACCTTCTTTCTTTTTATTGAATATATTATTTTTTATTTTTAATTCGACATTGCACATAATTTCATTTCCATCACATCATATTGCTGCCTACAAAATGATATGGATGTAAAAAAAAACACAGAGGATCGATGTCTCAACCCCCCAAAACAAGAAAACAAAAAGTGATACAGGGTCTCCAATTTACAAAAGTAATAAATAACACAAACACATATTCAGTCGGGATGCAAGCGTTCAAAACAAAAGCATCATGCAGAAACGAAAGGACAAGCCCATCAAAACCCACATGAATGGAGAAACATCTGGTGATTTGATTCCAAACCAGCAGGTTTCACATCGATGGGATCTCTGAAGCAGAAATAAACACAACCCACCTATTTATCGATTAACAAAATAATCTGATATTAGATTCCTATTCCTGATCATCTAGTTTTCACTTTATTGGCAGAAACAATTAGTAAATGTTGCCTGGTGTGTCCAGCAGTTTAGTTGTGAGTAGGGGAGGCTAACTGGTGTATGCTTGACGGTTTAAGTAACTGGTAATTGAATGAGATCATTTATAATCAGCAATGTTCTCCAATGGCTTCATTACTGGCGTGAGCAGCCAAGTGTTACACTGGTGACTCCAGCCATTACAACACTTCACGAGTGTAAAAGCCTAATTATGGCTCTATAGAATTTCTCTAAGCTCACTGAAATCCATTAGCAATGAGCGTACCACTGTCCACAGTCACTCGTAACAAAGCGTAATATATTCCATGCTGTGAGATAAGCCCCAACAAAAATGTCATTGTTTATACAGTACATCAGACTGTCACATTGGTGAACTAATTTTCTGTTCCAGCTACTCTATGAGTTTTCTGACTGGTTTAAATTTTGTGAGGCTGAATTAAATGAGATTTCTCCACTGCATGTTTTCCTGCGTAACCTCAATAGCTTGCGTTTGCAAACTGAACTGGCCCTCGACCTGAAAGCAAATGTGAACAAAATCAATCAGATTAAATGAATGAGAGGATGTGTTGATATGTTTAGCTCCTTTAGCGAGTCATTTTCCTTTCTCACAGAGCAAAGATTCCCACAAACTCAGCTGACCAGTCAGCCCTGGCAGAGCATCTCCATGGTAACAAAGTCTCCTCACGGTTGACTGATAATTCTTGGCTGTTGTGTTTAATGAGAGAGCCATGCGCGTCACGTTATGGATGTTAAAGAATGAATAAAGGTCTCGGGTTTAAACCTTTCTAACCCAATGCACAGAGCAATGTGTCACTGTGACATCATAATGTTAGCAAGACATATTTACATAATACAGCCACACGCAGTTCTGCTGCATGTGACGTGACACGATGCTCTGTGTTTCGGGTTCTTTGTGGTTCTGATCCACCTGATGACCTTGAGTTCAGGTACTGACAAGTGCTTAGTAAGTGATTCTCTGCTAGAGAGTCTGATTGACTAGCTAACACACACGCTAAAAACCAGAGGGCTAAGGAACGGCCAGGAACTCAAAAAGGCTAACAGTCAAAATATTGATCTGCCTAAAATGACGCGATCTTGAGGACACAATAAAATCTGAGACACGATAAAATAGACATCTGATTATGTACATAAGTTGCGTTTATGTGCATCTATTTTTAACCCGGTCTAAATGAAATAAAAAGAGGTTCAAACATAAAACATTTTAGGGTTCAACTTTGGTTATATAATAGTCAAGGCTAGATTTAAAAAAATAGATAGTACACTCCATATAACTTTGCATACAGTTACTTAAATGTATTTCCATGACAACAAAGCAGCTGGTTTATCCTATAAATTGTTCATCTTTATATTTATCTAAAAGTTCATATAGACTACGACTCTTATCCTTTATTAAAATTCTGACATATCTATTCAGAGTAAATTCTGACAGGAAAGACACAGGAACAACAGAGACAGACGGACGGACAGACAGAAAGACAGAATCGTGTGCATAAGCTCAGGTCTGCATGCTTGGTTGCGTGTCAGACAGGCAGGGAAGAAAGAAAAAGATAAAGCCAGCGTGTTGGAAAAAGAAACAGGAGTGGGAGGCGAAACAAAGGACTGAGGAATTGTGGGGCAGTGATTTCAGAGCGAGAGCCTCTTTGTGTTTTTGTCTCACAACAGTAAAAATATTACTTCAGCGAGGGTCTGATCTGTTTATATGTTGCTTTATTGTCAAGATGTCGGCGTGGGGCACTGTAATTTGCAGTCTTCTGTTTGAGGCCACTATTTATAGAGATTGCAAAAGAGAGGAATCGAATTGCAATAACAAAATTCCAAGTTTACAACAACGTAGCATTGTAATGCCCCTCAGAAGTGCCGCAGAGCCCTGTGCTATTTCTTTTGCAATAAACCAATTAATAATATTTATAAATCCGACTGTAGATGTTGGAGTAAACGGGTCATTGCTGATATTTAAAGTGGATGCAGACTCTCACGACTGCTGAGAGAAGCAAACTCGCCATCTGAGCGCTGGGCATCAGTCCAGCCATGCAGTGACTCGCATGAACGCTAAGCAGCTGTCCACCAAACCTGATTTTACCCATAAGTCACCTCTTCACTTTGTAGTATATCTGCACCTGGGCACCACCAAAGCCAGTGACCTCATAGGTCAATTTCTCCCATGACTGTTACTAATGTTTCTGGGCGTTTGGGTTTAGATGAAAGGAATTCGGCTACTCTCACCTAAAAGCAGGTGATTGTTGGTGATTGGCTGTGATTTTGACCCTGCATTCATACTGTAAATGCGAGACTGACATCATCAAGCACTGCAGCTAAAATTCTCCATTCCAGATTGCAGCCTTTTGGTTTAAGAAATGAGAAGATAAACTGGATGGAAGATGGATGCCACAGACAAACAATTTGACTTCCCTTCACTTGTAAATAATCCCTTTCACCAGGCCTAGCGAATGAGAACATGTTTCAATATTACACCCAAACAAAAACGTCTCTATTATAAGAAAATACTCACATCTGTTCTTACGGATTCACTTGTAAAGAAGGAAATGAAAACATGTCAAGCTTTTTAAGACGTCTCCTGTTGCAGGTTCCTCTACATAGAGATTTTGTGTACAGTGTCTTTAAGGCATTTGTTGGGCGGATCTTAAACAGTTGGACACCTGGCTGATGGTGGTCTTCTTGTCCTACTGCGGGGTCTGATCTCATCTGATGTCTGGTGGCGCTTCGATGACATCTGCGTCAACACGTCCGTTCTGTCCACTTGCCCTTCACGGACTGGCGGTTACGGCCATTCATCTCTATACTGTGGGAGTCCAAAGGCTGACGGAAAAGTCTCTCATAGGCAAAACTCGTGACACTGCAACCAAACAGAGAAGCAAACAATAGTTGTGATTACTGACATGCATTCTGGATACAAATTGTCTATCACCAGATTTTGCTTGAAAGAACCACCATCTCTCCACCCCCAAAAATCCTCTGCCTGGCATGTTATTAAATCACAGCAGCAGGTGTATATACAGCAGCAGTGATGTATTTACAGAAAAAAGTGTCATTCACTTGCATGCTCACACTAGCATAGCATGATTTCAGGAGTTTATCCTATCCAGCGCAGAACCGTGATAGACTGTGACCAAAGTCCCTTTAAGGAAGTCTCTGCGTTTGGTGGCCCAAACATCCCACTGGCAATAACACAAGACACTGAAGTACAGTGAAGTAACACTAATGCTCACAATTATTGTTATCATTATGATCATGTTTCATTTCTGCATAATTTAAGCTTCATTCTGATAATTGCTGCTTTACCAGCAGTGAAGCGTTTTGGTAAAAACAGCTGAAATTAAGCTTTTATAGTGTTTGTACAACAGACTCTCTCTCTCTCTCTCTCTCTCTCTCTCTCCCTAAATCTATAAATGTATATATTTACATGTGTCAAACACTTTTTACAGTTTTCAGCTCCACCGGCTGAGCTACAGAAAACTGGGACTCATAATGATTTTTTTTCTGTGTGATTTACAAAACGTTAGCTTCAAATTTCACATCTGAGAAGTGTCCGCTTCGGTGTTTAAATACAAATTAAAGCAATAAACAAACAAAAGTCTAATACGTCATTGGTTTTGCAAACACTGCATCTGTTTTGATGCTGAAAATTCAACCGTATAGAAGCATATGGTCCAATTAAAACAATATTATGAGGCGATTTGTGTCACTTAAACACTCAGAGCTCCTGACTAACACACACATTTACTCTCCGTCACTCTCTCTCTCGCTCCCCTGCTTTCCTTTTTCCTTTGCGCAACTAAATGACGTTCATATTTTCCTGGCACGGGGATGGTCAAAACATGACTGAATAAGGAATTCTCCAGTAATTGGGGCCAATTTTCCTTTTTCTGAGACATTTCATTCCGTGGCTAATTTTAGCTTTCCTGCACACAGTGGTTTCAGTGTGACAGTGAACAGCGATCCAACAACAACCTCAAAGCTCATAAACTCTGATGAGGTTGATGTGAGGTTGAGGCAGCCTGATATCATGTACAGTATGGCAGACGTCCAATGTTTTCATACCGGGCTAATAATATGGTCTGTAAAATTCTCTCACACATGTTGACATTATCAGATTTAAAACACAACATGAACTGTCTGATTTATTAGGCCTTTATACTAGTAAAATGTCCCAAAATATCCACATAAAGAACTGCATTTTGACTTTACTGTTAAAGCGATGACATTTTTAAAATCTGAATTATAGCCAAACCTTTACGCACTCATAAATACACAAGCAAACACAGCGAGAATAACCTTGATAAACAGACCAGTGGCTAACAGCTGCATTTAGAATGACTTTTTTGTCCAAAAATACCATATTTCCAACATCCACAATGAGGGCAGAATTCACAGCCAGTCAATAACAAAATGTCCACAGCAAATCTCCACATCATTTATCATTGCTGATCTATCCTGAGCTTTGAGAAATGCATCTTTCTTTGGCTTGCTCGAATGCCCACATTCTCTCTCTCTATCTCTCTCTCTGTTTTCTTATGTCTCTTTCTCTGTCTCTTGGCTGCCTTCCCTGTAGCAGTCAGAGCATGTAGTAAGTATGTGACAGTGTGTAGGGATGGAACCCTCGGCGTTTAGAGTGGGGAGGGGAGGTTGCACAATTGAGGCACATGTGCCTGATGTGCCTCTGAGTCATCTGACTCTATGACAGACCGTCAGTTCGAATTAGCAACATCCTGCTTGCGGGGGCGGAGCTATGAAACGTTATTAAAGCAAAGACGTCCTCCAAAACAAGACACAAATACAACTACACCACCAAAGCATCTATACAGAAACCTTGTTCTGCATACATCTCCTCTGAACAAGAATATAGGAGAGACAATCGATCACAGATGGATGGATTTCTGCAAGTAAATTAACGTGGCAACCATTAATTTTAATCAGAAGTTTTGTTGTCTGTATGGACAGCCTTAGTTCTGACAACAAGTATTTACAATTACAGACCCATCGCAAACATCTCTCCAGCTAACAGGAACATTTTCCAAACATTCTCTCAATGTTATCATAGTAACATTAGTAGTTTTTAATATCAAATACTTTTATGTATTTATTTAAATGTTTTAAAAACATTACAGATTTTAAAAATGTTTGAATAAAATGAATGAAGCAATTAATTTTAAAATGTAAAATAATATTTTACATTTCTGTGGCTTAATGAAAATGTTAGGAAAACGTTCCTATAACCTAAAATTGTTAGCTGGGTCTAATCCTTTCTACACCAGGATAGCTAAACAGGACAATACATCTGCTCAAACTGAGGACTGAAATACGACATGTTGTTCTTTGATAAACTTCCTGTATAACCTGCCACGTGAAACTAGGCTTTGTGTTAAGCTTTTAAATCCTTTTCACTAATTTAGCTGCACAGTTAAGCGTGACCTTGAATATTAGCCTGCAATTCTTTTTCAGACAAAAAAAAAATCACATATCAAACACAAACTGACCGACCCCTGAACAAGTTTAACAAAAACACAGTTACATGAGCAAAGACTCACAGAAGAGACACATAAATATGGATAAATTATTGAGAAACGTTGTAGAACACAAGCAAAATGACCTCGTGATTCTAGAGCGTTCTTCTACGTATTGTGTGGCAATAAAACACCAAGTAAACAGATATAGCTGTTATTAGAGGTTCTGTAATATTATGCCCTTCCAACAACCGTGTCATTTCAACAAAACAAAGTAACACTTTCCCCAAGTGAATGAACAACACGACGCGTATGGAGGTTTTGTGTTGTACAGGGTTATTAAACTCCATTTTTAGATGCTGCTGCTGGCAGAGTTAACAAACATGTATATGTAGCAACTTGGTGACTTAAAAGGGCAACACTCAGAATGTGGTTAAAACAGCCTGTCAGTCGTGTTGCTCTCAGCAGGGTTTATTAATAGCTTTAAATAAGGAGAATAGCAAAAATGGATAAGTCTACCAGATTTAATGTCCCTAAGCTTTGAAAGGATAAAATGCACAAACTGAAAATTATGAAAATTACATAAACACTTCAGTTACGTGTCTAAATAGAAACATTACTGCCTGACTAAAACATGATTTTACTAAGGAATTAATAAACTGGTTAAATAAATATTTTGTCTTGGCACTGCACCGACATCAAACACTTGAATATTACATTTCAAAACGATGTCGGCTGTTTTTGTTTAATATATACAGGAATGTGTTTTTACAGTACGGTTTGTGTACGTGTTGGTTTATTTTTAGGCACAAGATAACAAGTAGCTATTTTTTGCAAATTGTTCCATATTGAAGTACCTGTTCCTGAAGTTAAATTATGTCAAATCAATTTTATCCATATTAAAATCAAATCTTACATGCTGGCGGCCTGCCTAGATTTCTACAATTATTTAACTACAGATAAATAATTAGCTCAAAATGACTTCATTGCACTTTATTTCCAAAATAGAGCTTTGGGGTAAATTACGCCAGACACTGACATAGGTGTTTGTAGACTTCAGTGTCTGTGCTAACGTTCATTTACATTACATTTACACATTTGGCAGGCGCTGTTAGCAACTTACAGCTATACAAGTTGGACGTTTATATAACACTTTGTGTGTTACAGAGAATCAAATCTACAACACAAAGCTCTACCAGTTCAGCTACAGGAACATTTTCTGACAGAGTTTATTGAATATCTGTACAGAAGATCAACGTTAGCCAACAATTCTGATCAATCACACTGCTGCTTGTGTCTCGTACCAAGTTTAAACTCATAACCAGCGAATCTTAGCATGCAGATATCGCCAGAGACTTTGAAGTGCCTTCATCTGTGAAAATGGCTGTATAACCGAAGCCAAACCAGTCTTAAATGCCAAATGCTCGTGTTTTTGATTAACAATCTCTCTGTCTGCGATTTAGCCGGATGCCAATACGCAGAGTAATTCAGAGCTGCGATTGATCTAAAAGAGGGACACAAATGTGCCAGTTGTCTCGCTTCCTCTCTCCACCTGAAAGGAGATTTATTGTTTGCTTTCAGCCTCATCAATCACACAGACGCATCAGAACAGGAATGATATCAGCCCTCATCTTGTGCCGCTTTTCATCTCTTTTCATACGTTAGATTTATGTTGCCCGTGACCTTCATCCCCATTAGAGCCAGACAGCTCTAATGCCTCATGCAGACTCTGTCTAATGTCAGTTACGTCTCGCTGTACAGCCGTGAGAAAACCGTCTGGTCCTCCGGCGTGTCGGGATGCAATGGAATGCTGGACAACATGTAAGACAGACTGTCTGCAGTCTGTCTCTTCTGCCTCGCTGTCACCATCTCTGTTTAAAACATGAAACTGCAGGTTACCTCACATGCTTTTTTAAGGTTGAATTTAAATAGTTAATATATTTACATAGTCAAACTGACATTTCCTGAGAAATAAGACTAAAATTATAAAATCTTAACTATAATAAACTAAATTGCAGCTTTAATGTGCTCTCTGTAACAGCTGTTGTTAACAGACAAGTTAAAATTAATTTACATTTATATTCATGTTCTTCTAAGATGCTTTTTCACCAAAGTGACTTAAAGCACAACACACAAATCACATGAGAGGCAAGCATCAGTTTAAGCAGCTAAGAATATGTGATACCTGATAATTTGGCCATTTTGTGTGAATAACGACTTGATTTTCGACATTCCTCATGAAAGCTATTCTACTGATTCAAAAAGGCTAAAAGAAAATAAACAAATAAACACAATCGATTCTTTAAAGACTTATTTTTAAGTCGTACACAAAACGTTACAAATAAACAAAAAGGTGAAAAGTCTGCCCACATTCACTCACCTTTGTGATATTTTTGGGGCTGAATTATATTATATCACAATTTAACACAAACATTAAAAATAAAAATTCCCCCTAGCAATAAAACCTGCATCATCAGTGAGTGATGAATGCATCACACCGTTTAGGTTCTGCCCACCAGCAAATCTAAGGCAACAATAACACTGGATGTTAAAGGTGCTTGTGTGTAAGACTGAGTCGTAGCTGCTGCGGTTTCTAGTCATTTTCAGCAGATAGTGAGGCGAGTGAGAGACCCTGCTGTCCGGCTTAAAACGCCCTCTGCATAAACCTCCATCTCTTCCCCCGGCCTCTGCGCAACACCTGCACGCAGCCGTGTAGTCTTTGATATTACCTCACAAAGTGAATTTAAAAGCCATTGATTTTTCTCCTCCTGCCCTAGCAGCCTATGATTCAGCTGTCAGCATCTGAGCTGTGCGCTTTGAAACGCTTTTTCTGCCTCCTCCAAACAGCAACACGCACGCAACTGCACACGCATGCATCAATAAAGCTTTACCTGACGTTATCTGTTGCAGGAATACCCGGACCTGTCGTATGCGCTGAGGCAAAACGTGATGCATTTCATGTTTATCGCAGATCGTGGCAGATGAACGAATGCTATTGGGACTTAAGATGCTACTTACATTAGCAGCCATGCTACAAAAATGAACAAAATGACAGTGGTTGGGTGGCATGCGGCTGCATGCACTGCAACTGCAAAAATGCAAATAAACAGTATTACAAACAGCCTGACAATCTATGCATGAAAAGAGAAAATTGCTGATGAGTGATTTAATTTGAAGTAATTTAATAAGCAAATTTCTGTTATTCTAGGGCCACAAAAACTGTATGAATATTAGCATTCACAAAAGCTGGAAACTGTGACTTTATTGCCTCTGCGCTCGCAAGGTCTTGTAATATCTAACAGCAATGTCACTTTTATAGTGTGTCAACACAATGTTACAAAACATCTTCCTTAACAGTGTCACGCAGTCTCCCTGCTGACTGGAAAATCTACTTTGGGTCTCACATGATATAAAACCTGCCTCGTCTACACTGGTAGTCCAAGCGTAAGAATATTTCTAAACTTCACAATAAGAGTTGCAGTCTGGTGCCAATTTTTTTCTGGTGCCACCAAGCTTCATCTAAATGAAATCAGAACAGATTTCTGTTGTTGAGACAAAGCAAGATGAAAAGTCACAAAGGGCAAAAACTTCACAAGAATCTATTGAACGGAGGAATGCAGTTGTGTCCAAAAGTAAGTTTGATTTACAAGTCTAAATGTATGCAATAGGTGAAATCAGTCAAATAGGCCTGACCCAGCTAACAGGAAATGTTCTCAGAAAATTGGCTAATGTTCTGTAAAGGTTCTCTCCAAGTTATCAAAAGGTTAGTGCAGTAATATTAATAGAATGTATTTTAATGTTATATATTTTTTATCAAAATTGTTATTCTTAGACAGAACATTTTAAAAATGTCACAGAATTAAAAACATTATAATGATAATGCCACTTATTAACTTTCTGTGAAATACTTTCATTCTTTCATTTGTTTTTAATCACATTCACAGAAGAACAGATTTACTGTGTACAACTCAATGTTCCTAGAACGTTCAAAATAACATTATTGTTACTTAATGGAAACATTATGGAAACATTCTAACAACCCAAGATTGGTAGCTGGGCAGGTGATTATGTAACAGCTTAAGTCAGAATATATGGAACAAATATGGCAGTCTCACACACACACACAGACGCGCACACACACAGGCGCACACACACAGACACACACACACACACAGATGCACACACACAGATGCACACACACACACAGTGTCACTGTGGTTAATTGCACTATGCTGAGGCGAGAGGCTTTGCATTATTTAAGCGACAGGGAGAAACTTGTCAAAATGCATGTGGAAGGAGGGCAGCAGCTGCAGCGATGAGAACAAGCGTTTCTCCCTCGCTGTGAGGAGCACGAAAGCACTTAAGAGCGCCACATGTTGCATTCAGCAAAGCCTGAGGGAGCAGCAAAGATATCATGAGCCAAGCTGTAGCGTCTCCACACAGCTCTGAATACAGAAGCGCCATAAACAACGCTCAGGTAACTGAGCGAGAAAACACAGCAGGGTTGAGCCTGATGGAGGGAAAACCTGCATCCCCAACACATATTTTCCAGTTAGAGCACAACCTCACAAAACGAAAATAACACTGTTCTAATCAAGCAACACACAAGCCCTGTTTCCTCTCTGTCTAACACACACACACGTTTATTTCACTATATTAATGAGGCCATCTCGCAGACTTCCATTGTTTTAAATCATCCCTTTTTTATTTTCTATTCTCTACCCCTAAACATAATTAAAACAAGTTGGGTTTTGACTTATTTTATTATATTTACGAGAACATTGTAAAAACATTCACACACACACTTAACTCTGGATAGATTTTTGCTAAGGTTACCATGGCAACATTAACATTACTGCCTGAAACAGTCACACATATACAGAGACTGGAAGAGAGAGGAAGAGGAAAGACAGACCCTTCCTCAGCTCAGTAGGGCCTCAGGGTCCTTCTGTCTGTCTGTCTGCTACACATATTCTAATGTAATACCATAAACAATATAATTTCATTCACTACTAAAGAAATGTCTTGTGGTCAAATGTGGTTTAAACACAAAGTGGCTGCCATTACAGATGCAATTACACCAGGAAAAATCACAAATTATTTTAATATAAAATATGAAACTTTATTGTAACTCACTTTGTCTGGGTCTCAGCTATTGAGCCATGTTTTGTGAATCAAAATCCAACATATTTCTAACATAATTACGCATGTTATATTACCAGAGGAGCAGATTCATTTTTGAACAGATTTATTTTCATGTTCTATGAAAGCTTCATTGTAGCTAAAGCAGCTGTTGTACTGCGTTTGTTCTCCAGAAGCAAATCTGCACTAAACGTTTTTGTTCGCAGAACAACTGAATGAAGCAAATTAAAGGCTCTCCTGAGGAGAGTTAGATTCAGATCGTTGTACCTATCACAGCAGTGCTATAAATAATTAAAAAACATTAGACTACATTTATACTTAAAGCAGTTGCTGTATCCATAGAGACATTCCAGAGCACGTCCAGTCAATTAAAGCACAGAAACCCACAGAGAAAAACACGCGGACCACTGGAATTACGTATCATAACAGAGGAAGGGATATTTTGATGGTTAACGACCCAGAAAACTAGATTGTAAGAATGTTTCCATAATGTTTTCAATAAGTAACAGAAATGTTTATATGTTCAATTTATATTTTGTAAGTTCTAGGAACGTTATATATACAAAGATATACACACACACACATATAACTTTGAGAAAACTTTTCAGAGTGTTAGCCAACGTTATAAGAATGTTCCCTGTTAGCTACGCTGACTCCCGCTTGGCTTCGCTGTCAGTCTATAACCACCAAACAGAGCAGAAATGACATCAGGGCATAGGGAGTCCCGTTTGTAATTCCTTTCTGCTGATGAGAGTGTGTTTGCTGTGTGGAATTGGAGACTCTATAATGCAAAGCAAGGCCACAGTACATCACTAAGGCATTACAATGTCACATCTTGAAAGATGGCATTATTAGAAAGATTAGATGGTGAAGTAATCTGACAAGAAGGGTGAAGTATTGACACTATCAGTGGATGTGAGGTTCATGGATAACTCACTACTTACAAAAAGCTTTAATTACACTTTAAGGTGCCCTCAGTCATTTTTTTGCTTGTTTATATTAACACCTAGCAGTGTGCATGATGCCAAAACAAGCTGTTAGCTGTTGATGCCAATGTAGAAATATCACATCAACTCGGTGGTCAACTCACACAGGTCTGTAAATGCTGATTCGTTTCTGTATGTGTAAAACTATTACTGTTAATGTTTTCACTCCTCAGTTCTGTCCATTAAAATATGATTTCAACACAGTAAAGCTCTGCGTCTGGATTAGTCCCATTTTTCGACAAATGTTTTAAATAGTTCTTCAAAACGTTTGGAAATTGCATATTTACTGCAACGATACTGTCTCTCATTAAGCAACTGGAAAATGGATTTAGTTGACGCCCCATTAACCAAACGCAGCAACAATTTGCACATAATGACTTTGTAACAGGTGTTGTCTAGATTCAGGTAGGTACGTTTGACAGACTTTAATGCAGATTAAAACCCACAATATATACAGTTTTATTCATTCTGTATAAACAGAATGAGCAGATAAACAAATACAACACTATGCTAATTTAGTACTTGGAGTGTCTGTGATTTTGCAGGGACCTATTAAAATGAATCTAAATTGCTAATTTATTACTCTGATTTTTCTTGTTTCTTAATTTACTGTATAATGTCACATTAAGACTCTTCCACCTGCAGATCTGTGCTGTGTTGAATGAGATTAAGAGAGTAAATTATATTTTGTCCTCCATTTTTGTCCTTCTTTTTTTGCCTAGTAATTGCATTTTAAAATAATACT
Organism: Yasuhikotakia modesta; assembly: GCA_036877545.1. Lineage (NCBI taxonomy): Eukaryota > Metazoa > Chordata > Actinopteri > Cypriniformes > Botiidae > Yasuhikotakia > Yasuhikotakia modesta. The sequence goes on from JBAJNP010006091.1 coordinate 22,396, forward strand.
GAATCAAGTGAATGAAAGTGTTTCTGAATTTATAAAAAATCTTTCTTAATTAAATTGAAAACCAATGAGTTATGAATCAAATCGATTTGCTGAGATTTACATTCCTACCGAGAACAAACCAAACGTATAGATCCATTAAATCTCTGATTTTGAGAACAGGATATTAAGATATGTCCAATATTCCAGAACGTTCTACCACACAGACCAGATCAATTCTGATGATAATATTCAGCCACCAATTATGGTTTGTAAGAATGTTTCCAAAATCACTAAAATGTTATTTTGAAAGGCCTATGAATGCACAAAACTTGTTTTTACTGTTAGCTGGGAAGCACCAGTCACTGAGAGCTACTTTGAAGCGCTATGCTAAATACACTTGTACACTATGCTAGGCTAAACAACAACATGTTTGTGAAACCAAAATCTGGGACACGGTGTCAGGTCACTTAAAGGGCAAACCTGTATTATTTCCAATCAAATGCTAACGTTTATTAAATGCCTGTTTTGATGCACTGCTCTAGTGAGACTTCTCTTAAAAAGACACAAACGTGCTACGAGCCCTTTTAAAAGTAGTTTTTGGCTTCTGAGATGTGAATGAAAGTGACAGTCATAATGCACTGACCTCTGCTAAGGTCATAAAGTTTGTTAGGGCGTCCCGTTGCGTGCGTCCCATCTTGGGTCTCTCATCAGACGGGTCAGTGCTATTAGTGCAGACAAAACTCTCTGACCCTCTGGGTGTAAGCCGTCAAATGAAACACAACCCAACCAGACAGGATTGCTCAGCAACACACACACATGCTGCCCTCCACTGCCCTGCCCTACAGGAGAGTTATTAAACCCCGAGGGGGAAGTGTGTGTGTGTGTGTGTGTGTGTGTGTGTGTAAGTGTCTATGACAAGTCAACAGCACAAACAAACACAAGCATGGAGGGAGGTGCGATGAGATGCTGACAGCACAGGAGCGAGGCTTATGCTTCCTCAAGGAATATTAAAGAACAGGAACAGAAATGTTTGTTTATAGAATCCAGTCTTCCATGCACACTGGTACCATCTGCTGAAAATGCAACCAGAGCAACATGGATTACAATGGTTGGTTCTAGTTTGGTGCTTCTGAGCTAACAGGGAAAGCAATCCAAATGTTGGCTTTAAACGTTCTCTCAACATTATTAAAAAAACATTCTTGCAATAACATTGGTAGTTTGTTTAAAGTTGTTTAACTTTTTTTAAAACGTTAATACATGTCTAAAAAATTGCACTTCTTGAACTTTACTAGAACATTCAAAAAAACGTTTTTGGACTTAAAAAAACGTTATGGGAAACATTTTTACAACCTAAATATGTTCGCTGTGTTACCATCTTCTTGGTTCACCAAAACTGTTGTTGTTTTTCTGGCAAAGCAACTCTTGCTAGTAAAGCTTAAAATACAGTTGAGAAAACCAGCAATCCAGCAGCATCTAAAACAACTAACAAACTAGTGACGAACTTTTAAACAGGCCAGTCGGTCTGTGTGTGTTCCAGGAAAATATGAGTATATAAAACTCAGCGGACTTGACTTGAGGGTGAAAGAGCCGACTGTTAGCAACACTAATGTATTCCATGAATCAGCTCTTATTGAACTTTGTCTAGCTGCAGGTCTTTGAATTAAACCACTGGTCACTTTCCAAATCAAACACACCGACTAAACAGTGTTTCCTAAAGCCTCACGATCCTAATGAACCAGTTTGTACCCAGCTAACAATTTGAAGTTGTGAGAATGTTTCCATAATGTATATATTAAGTAACAAAAATATTAAACATGTAGTTTTTGTTTAACAAATTCCCAAAACATCTAGTTTTCTTGATGTACATTATTACTTGGTTTTAAGAAGGTTATTTAAACATTCTATAATTCTGAAAAAAAAAATTACTAACTACTTAAAAATAACGTCTTTGGTTTGATATACATGTTTGCCAAACATTAAATTTAACAAATGACAAAGAACGTAACTGCAAGATCTTTTAGAGAGTGTTAGCCAATGAAAACATTCCCTAACAGCTAGGTATTCTCTAAGCATGCATCTCTAAGTCATTATAACGGTAACATTGTTGTACACAGAACAAGTTCAAACCACCTGTGCTGAGTGCCACACAATGAACTTTGTTAAAAATAACAAAGGTTTACACAACCACCTACCAACACCATTTATACAGTTACATAAGCTTAACTAGTCCAGACTACAGACTGCTTGTGTTTTTCTGCCCAGCTAATTTTCCACACGCAATGCTGTTGCTGATGCCATTAAATTATACAGGGAGAAAATGAGGGGATTACAGAGTGAAAAATCTGCCATGACAACTCGGTTTATAATTCACTGCACTGTTTATTTCTATATCATCCGATAAGCATATATGTGTGTGAGGAAATCATGCCAATCTCTAAGTACTACAGCTACACTTCTGTGTCTCGCCACACACATACCACACATGCATAACACCACACACCACACATATCACAGACACATCACACACACATGCATCACACACACACATATCACACCACACACACACACCACACACACACAGCTGCTAATTAATGCCCAGAATGAAGAGATACTTGTAGAGATGTTTTTAGCTGGACTAATGCCACATAATTCTGTCTCTCAACGCTGCTCAAATTCCACTCTTGATGTTTATGTGGAGGGAATATTAACACTGATCCATCAATATGGCAGAACGTCTTTTGGAGTCACAGATGACCGATATTAGGAAATCTAGCTTAATATCCATTAACTGAGGCATTGACTTTGACATTTATGAAGGTGACATGAATGAAGGGCTTTATTAATTTACTGCATGTAACACACACAGACACATAAACACACACACAGGCCACCAGTTTAAACAAATAACCTGCACAGAACAAAACACTGATCTCAGCTTTTGCTTTCTGCCACAGACTGGGGGATATACTTGCATCCTATACTTTTTTAACAATGACTGCAGAGAAATGAGGAGAGAGAAGGAGGGAAACAGACTGAGAGAAAGATGCCAATTGATAAAATGTAAGATGCTACGCTGTTCTTTGGTTTGGTAGCCATTTTACAAATGCAACATCTGTGATGCACAACACTGTGTCATATTGGTCAATAGAGGCTATAAATACTGAGGCAGATTTAGCTTTCAGGCTAAAAGAATAACGTAACACCAACAAAAAGGCACAGATCTGCTTACAACATTATTTCATAAACTACATCTTGGTATCAATCCAGCCAGTATAGTTCCCAGAATGTTGGCTAAAGTTTCCTAAACGTTCTCTCAAAATTATCAAAAATGTTGAAGTAACATTAGTAGGTATTTTTATTGTTATGCATCATATATAAAAAAATTATATGGTGTGCAAATGTTTTAAAAATATTACAAAACATAAAAAAAGTTTAAGTAACGTTCTTACAAGCAAACAGTAACATTAATGCAACTGGATGTCCACATTTTTATGCTAAACATGTATTCAGTGCATTCATGTCCAAACTGCAACATATTTACATATATTTAAGTGCCTGTAAATAAATCCTAGGAAAAATACTTGCATATTTACAGAGTAATGGGATAATCAAATATCCAATATCAAGTGCGTGTGTTTTACATACATTAAAGTTTGGGAGGTAAACTTTGAGAGCCATAAGGAAGGCAATAGTTACGTCTGCAGGTCGTGCTAACAGCGTTTCTTATTAATGACCAAATGTCGGTTTACTTGGGATTAAATGGCAATTATCTTGTCCAGATAAAACAGTAACAGCTACGTATTATGACAATAAAGCTGAACACTTAATGGCTATGAGGAGTTTGGGATCGCAAGAGAACACAGCACGATTCCTCCTGTCTTAACAGCTCCCTTGTTGCTAAGCGATTGAGGGTGTTGTTGATGCACCATTATAAGATAAGGAAACGCAAAAAAGCGTGTGTTTAAAAACAAATGCAAGCGGGCATCACCTTCAGAGGTCGTGTAAAACTGAACGGCAACGAAAACACGACTAAGCAAACGCTTACCTTGGCGTTTGCACGGAACTGCGCATGCCCAGCGCTCACCGTGCGCTCCAAGAGGATTGGAGCTCTTGGGGACGCTGGTTCTCCTGTGCGTGAAATCCACCCAGTCGAGTTCGTGCTCCCTTCAGTGCTGTTTGACGATACATCTCCGTCAGCATTTTTATAAAGGTATGCATTGTCTCTTGATAAAGGGACGAAGAAGTTGCTTTTGGCGTTCCTTTGAAACATACTCCCATAACAGCAACTTGAAAAGCAGTGCCCAAACTGATCCTTCAAGCCATGGTGTCGTAGAC